>JBBBDQ010000926.1:1502500-1745000 GCA_037127315.1 Ascarosepion bandense
AAAATTTAATTAAAAATTTAACCATCATATCTTGTCTGTCATTTTTAATAAAACATACATAAAAAAGATTGCTGCCCATATATATATATATATATATATATATATATGTGTGTGTGTGTGTGTGTGGTTAAATTGTGATAATGCTTAGTGTTAAATTGCTGTTTTTTCATTGGTTTGCTGGTAGAAAGGCATATTTGGCAAGCAGGTTTTTTTTCCTGTAAAGTGATCAATATTGAGATACAGTATTAATAGAATTAATGTGGAGAAGTTTGTCTTTTTTGCAGAATAAACAAAATCCCCAAAGCCTTCACAAAACTGCTCAGTTAAGTGATAAACTTCTCCAAATGAATTATATATATATATATATATATATATATATATAGCGCCCATAGCTCACAGGTAGAATCGCCAGCTGACGCCAATTCGGTTGGGTTTCAATCCTGGGTAAAAAGCAATCGGCTGTCTAACCGTACTGATAAGCTGTGATACAGCGAAACAGAGCTGTCTGCGGATGACTATATTAATGCTACTACTATTTTAATGATATAATTCTGTACTCTTGTATAATATATGAATGACTTGTATGTGTATATCACAATCATATTTTTTAAATTACTTTAATCATTATTACCATTAGTATCTATTATCATCATTATTATTATTTTATATTTTCACAAAAATATTTCTAATTATTTGTATTTATGAATATATATATTTATATACATTCTTACTACTTCCTTCACATTTAATCATTATTTTAATTTGCTTATTTTATCATATTTTTATTTTTATAATTTTTAACATATATCCAATTGTAATAACCTGTATTAATGATATATCATGGTTCATTTTTGATGTAAAAAAGAAAAAAAAACATGAACAACTAAAATATCAAACATAGATGGAGATTGAAGGAGCAACTGAAAATTTTGTGATTTTCAAAAGCTTTCTGCTCCTATACATCATTAAAATAAAAAATATACAAAACATTTTTGTCATTCAATATATCTAAGTAAGAAAAAAAAATGAAATAGAGGTTTTATATGTACAGATTTTGGGATAGAATTCTATATATGTCCATGTCAAGAGAAACACCTGCCTGAATTTGTGTGGTTCAGGTTAAGAGATTCTCGAATGAAAAAAGCTGATAATGAGATGGCTGAGGGTTGCTTCCATTGTGTCTATGGCCAGATGGCAGATTATCAGTGAAAGAAGTGCAGAAAACTAAAGAGATTAATGAGTGAAGATAATAATGATGATGATGATGATGATGATGGGGGCTTTGTAACAAAGTTGGTGAATGGGAAGGGCAAATGGCCAAGTGGTTGTTGTTGTGCTTGTGGATGAACAGAGATTAAAGTGAGCTTAGAATAAATATTTTGGTACAAGGCTATATCAAATCAGATTAACATTGCTCCAAGGGAAATTCTTCTGTCTGGCTTTTATCAGGGAGTAGGATTCTTTTAGAATTTTGCTAGTTCAAGTGATATACTAAATGCCATCACAACACACTCAAGCATCAACACATATATTGTATATATATTTGTACCTATATAGTTAAATTTACCAAATGCAGCCGACAATTCTATGCCATCAGCTTCTTTTCTCGCACTTCTGGCCTGTAGAACTCTCTTCTATATACTTGCTTTCCTGAGAGCTAAAACCCCCAGGAATTTAAATGCAATGTTCATTCCCATCTTGAATCCAGTCCTTCCCTCGTCCTTTCTACATCACACCGTGTATCTTGTTCTTTTCCTTTCTCACTCTACCTTCGCAACTGTCATCAAACCTGTATTCCCATCCTTATCTTGCCTTTCTTTGACACCCCCTGTAACTGGTTCTTCTTTCTCTTCGTGCAATGTTTTAGAAAGGGGTTTACCTAACAAAAAACTTTTTTAGTTGTAACCAGAGAGACTGATTGTAAGCAGGAGAAAGTATCTGAATTGAAGCTATGAAAACCCAAACTATAAAAACTTTGGATGATAAATTGTACAACTAATATAAGCCTCTGGATTTAACAATTACTGCGTTTCATACCTTCTTTGGTTTAATTAAGCTAGGAGGCTGAATGTACTCGGCTCATGGTGTGCAATATTTTAGAGAGGGGTTTACCTAGTTCAAGTGATATACTGAATGCAACCACAACAGATTCAAGTATCAACAGTGTTTGTACCTATAGACATATTTTTAATGCTATGTAATTTTATAACCTGTATCTACCACTGTTCATCATATAAACATATTTTGAGACATAATTTGGTTTTTTATTGCTTACAGTACTGTGATTAACTTACCTTGCCTCTATGACAGGAATATTTGTGACTACTTTTAATTACTTGATATCAAATGTTTTCTTTAGCAAGAGAAAGTGACAACCAATTTCTGAATATTGAATAAGATATGATTCATCAATCCTTTGTTTCCCAAAATTTAGCAATTACTATTTTGAACATATAGACATATTCAGTTTAAGAGTGCAGCTGCCTTTCTAAATTTTATGAAAACAATGCAAGATCTTAGTTTGTATGCTAAGAGGAGAATCAAAAGCAAAGATTAACAACAGTAGTAGTTGTTGTAGTAGAGAAATCAATGTTCATGGTGAAACATCTCTTGGGTGTCAATGACACGAATTCTGTTGGAAGGACTGTTATAAATGCTTTCTAGTGACACAAAAATAGCATGAACCAAGCATATGATAAGGGCAACTTGAATATTACAAAATGCAAAAAGAGAAGGTTGACAATTGAATGCATATACTCACATAACAGGCATGAACAAATTTATTTCTCATTCAGTTACTTGTAATCAGAGAGACTTGATTGTAAGCAGGAAAATGTATCTGAATTGAATTCCCTTGTTCCCTGTTTAGGATGTGGTTTCCGGCTTTCTCTTGTCCAATCTTTTTACTCCTTTCTTTCTTTTTTTTTTTTTTCAATTGGAGTCAATAGACAAAACTATCACCCGGTTCACACTCCACCCACGTCTAATGAACAGGTGAAGAGGCTCATCCCTTGTTCCCTATTTAGGATGTGGTTTCCGGCTTTCTCTTTTCCAATCTTTTCACTCTTATGTAGCCCCCAGCGCATCAGTGGCGTTACCGCCTTGCTTGGGGTGATATGATTAAAAAAAGCTATGAAAACCCAAACTATAAAAACTTTGGATGATAAATTGTACAAACCTTTATCTACTGACCTTCACAGTACACTATAGGCCTCTGGATTTAACAATTACTATGTTTCATACCTTCTTTAGTTTAATTAAGCTAGGAGTATTTAACTCATTAGCACATGGTGTGCAGTGTTTTAGAGAGAGGTTTACCTAAAATTTAAAATACATTGGCTCTAAGATCACTATTAACCAGCAAGGTAAATTATACAAAAATAGATAAGATTTTAAGGAAACTAAGTTGTGGTGGTGGTAGTGGTGAATATAGGATAAAAGCTTTCAAGAAGAGAAAGCCCCTCTGGTCTAAAGTGAGTTGTTTTGGATCAATTCATCAAAATCCAGAGGATGGCCTCAAACTTTTGACTAATTACGTACATTTGTAAATTTGATTCAGAATTATTTCCAGTTAAGCATTATTGTACTTAGACAATATGAGTAACTTTTTTAAATTATTATATACCAAGAATAAAAAAAAATTTGAAATGTTACTTCCTAGTGACCAAATCGGACAATGTATTTAGCTGTTCTTAATCACAAGTACCAATCCATCCATCCATTCTAAAATTAAATCAAATGATTGTTTATTGATATTTAAGAAAGTCTTGAATTCATTCACAGAAAGCTGACTAATATGAAAGTTATATTTGAGTTTACTTCTAACTTAATAATGTTTAGATCTTATCTATCTACAAAGTATACCCGATTGTAAAATCCAGTTTTGTCTTCAATCAAATAATCATCCTGCTGCCTCATCACCTAATAGCAATGACAGGAGGAGAGGGAAGGATTTCTAACCCTACACTTGTTTCTTAGCTTAGGCGAAAGAGCAGAAGTGAATACTTGACAATTCAAGACAAAATATTATTTGAGCAAAATAATCCTAATATCTACGTCTTTTAAGCAAAATAAATTATATAGATATATATATACCCCATACTAACTCTGAGCAGGTTGCCATGGATAGAAATAACTGGAGATATTTGTGCCAGAGTGGCATCAGAAATTGTGAAATCAGTTGTATTGACTGGCTAAGAATTGAAAGACAACGATGAAAAGAAATATGTGTGCGCGCATTTAATGAAGTTGCTTTAATAAATAATCAATAAATAATAAAAGAATTATAACAATTATTAAATTTGTACAATTTCAAAAAATAAAACTTTCTCAATTAATCCCTGTTTGATCAACAGATAAAAATCAGTTTATTTTGTTATTATTTTGATGTTTATTCGCATCCTACAGCACCTGAAGATTGCATCGTGCATGAAACTCGGAGTTGTGCTACCAGTAAAGAACAAAATGATAATTTAGTAGTAGTATAAGTTGAAGCTGTGTTATTATAATTCCAACACTGTTTTTATTAACGGTGTTGGAATATATATATATATATATATTAAACTTCTTTGTACTGTTCATGTTGCAAGAACAAATGACAACAGAAATACGGAAAGTCCTAATGCATAGACAGGTTGACAAAAGAATATTGGAGAACCGTGGCTCTGGTATAAAGACAAGCTAAAGAGTAACATCTCAGCTATCAATATGACAAGCGAGTTTCTCGGGATAGAAATAAATGGAGATATTTGTGGCAGGGCTGTATGAGAAATTTCGAAATCAGTCGTATTGACCGGCTAAGACATGAAAAACAACACCAAAAAGCGTCAGTAAATATTTCTGTTGCTATGTCCAAAGATCCTCGCTGCTGCACAATATATGGACTTATATGCAGGTCACTGGAGAGACAAAATATTATCTGAGCAAAATAATCCTAACAAACATCTGCATCTTTTAAGCAAAATAAATTATATAGATATATATGTACCCCATACTAACTCTGAGCAGGTTGCCATGGATAGAAATAACTGGAAATATTTGTGCCAGAGTGGTATCAGAAATTTCAAAATCAGTTGTATTGACTGGCTAAGAATTGAAAGACAACGATGAAAAGTGTCAGCAAATACTCCTGTTGCTATGTATCGAGATCCTCGCTATTGCACAATATGTGAATTTGTATGCTGGTCATTAGTTGGACTGGAGTGTCCCATAAGACACAAACATAAAAATTGAATGAGGTAGTCAGATCCTCATACATCAAAATTGACTGTAGAGTTCATCGTGTGTGTGTATGAATCGATAAATATACATATGGAAATACAGACATGTATAAAAATATTATTCAGATATTAATAAAACAGTGCTCAATGTAGTATAAACAGAGCCATTAATTATACATAAATATACATATTATCTTATGTTGGTGGCATGACTCAGAGTTTCATACATTATACGATCATCACATGCATATTACAAACTGTTTAAGAAATCCGAATTTAAGTTCACATGATGTGCATGGAAGTTAAATCTTATAATGTTAGGGTATTATTTTTTAATTTATCAAGAGTAAAATTTAATAGAGAAAAATTACACTGAGATGAAAAATTTTAAATTACTAGGGGGTAATTCATAAGTATTATTAATATTTGTGGGTGGGGGAGAAAGAAAGAAAGACAGAAAGGGAGGAAAAAGGCAAAGAAGTGAGAAAAAAACAAATGCATAGGGGAATCTGTATTAACTGGGGTCTAGGTATTTAAGAAAGTATTTTTTTTTCCTATGGCAGGGGTATTTAATATATTCTTTGTTAAGTAGATTAGGGTTATTATATGATTTGAAATGGTAAGTTTTTCCAAAAGACATAAGTTACATCTATGTCCTTTTCCATTGTAAGCTTTGGTTTGAGCTACAATATTCCAGGTAATAATTGGGTTGTTGTCAATTTTTAATTGCCAATAATACATAAAGCAGTGCTTTTGCTGTATTTACTGTTATTTAAAGACAACAAATGGTTATTGAAACACTATTTCCACTTATTTGCTGTGAATCCAAAATAAAATTTAACATTGTCATCTGAATGGATGCAAGCTCTACAAATAATATTTTTAAATATACACTGACCATATAATGACATGTCTTATTTTTTCAGTAGTTGCAATTGTTTTTTTTTTGTTTTATTTTTTAGAAGAGTCACTATTATTAGTGGTAGAGTGACTTATTATTCAGTTTTATTAACACCTGAAAAATATTTGTGTGTGTGTGTGTGTGTGTGTGTGTGTGTGTGTGTGTGTATATATCTATATATATATAATATATATAATATACAGTACTGTGCAAAAGTATTAGGACAAGAAATATTTTATCTTTTATGAGGCATCAAAATAAAGTTTAAAATCACACCCTGTCCCAACACTTTTGCACACAACCGGTAGTATGCAAAAGTATTAGGACAGGGGTGATTTTCCTAAAAACCTCACTGAAATTCAAATACAGGGTGAAAAGCCAAGTAAATTACTAATAAATATTGATTATTTAAAACTACATGTTAAAGAAATGTATTAAAAAGAAATTATATTTAATTTTTCCTATTTTCTATTAAACAAGTTATTTTTAAACTACTCTATTGGACATCTATGGGATATTTTGGATAAAAAAATTGATAAATCTAATGTTACTCTGCAAGACACATTTTGGGAACAAATACAAGCTGCTTAGCAGGAGATACCATTAGATACATTGAAGAAGCTTGTGATGTCAATGCCTGACAGAATGAAGGCTGTGATCAAAGCAATACTAAATATTGAATTTATTTTGTAGCAAGTATTTTTTTCTTGTTAAAGCATTTGTTGAGTAAATCAAATAAAATTACTTTAATTAAATTATTTTCTATCAATATGCCTCATAAAAGATAAAATAGTTCTTGTCCCACTACTTTTGCACAGTCAAATAAATATATATATATATATATATATATATATATATATATATACACAGTTTTTTTTGTTGTTATTTTTTTTATAGTTAGATTAAGGGAAAGAAAATGTTCAGAAAGGAAACTTGCGTATTTTTACATAATTATCTTCATGCTTTTAGTAGGCTGAGCAAAAATAAAAAAGCAATAGGCAATTTCTAAACGTAGTATTAAAAAATGTTTTATTTTCAAATCAAAGTATCTTCACTATAACAAATTAGTATAACAACATGTTCTGAGAAAGCAAAATAAGCTAGAAAGTAAAATAATCTGTAGTTTTTTTAAAGCTCATCTCATGCAATACATTTAGCACAAGCAAGCAACATTCAATAGGGGCAAATACTCAGCTGGGACATTTTGTTAACAGCACAACAATTCTATCACTGCTGATAGAAAAAAAATACCTGAAATAATAAGTACAAAAGGTAAAGAGCACCCCAGACATTTAAGTTGACAAAAATAAAAGAGGTTAAAACCTTTGATACAGGGCCAAAAAATAATCTGGTAAGTCTGTTTAGCTTATATACCCAATGACCCTGGTTGATGATGATGACGACAACAACAACCTTGTAATTATTAAAATGGTAGACAGATATCATGGTAAGTAAAATGACACCAGTTATCATCAATATCCTCTAAGCTGTTGGCAGACAAAAACATTCTCAACTGCCAAATTGCTCATCAAATAACATTTTTTTTACATATATAAATACAATATTTGTATTTTTAATATATATATATATATATATATATATATATATATATATACACACACAGAGGGGGTATCAAAAATAGTTTTATAAACTTTGGGAATGAGTTCTTGACACCAAAACAAAGTAAAATGTCCATAGAGACATATGTCCAAAAGGCCATCATTGTACCCCAACACACCGACTCAACAAAATGTCCTCTGCTCGCTTTTACCCACACAGGTTTCAAATGGTTTTGCAATCCAATGACACGTTGATAAAGCATCTCTGCATTAACCAATTTTTTAAGTGGCCCCACAGATAAAAATCCAAAAGATTGTTGTCAAGGGAGGGGGTGTTATGCTTAGGCTATTCAACCAGTCTACCTCTACCTATCCATCTTTCATGGTAGATGTCAGCCAGTGCATTTTGAACAATGTGAGTAAAATGCGTATCATGCATGAACCACATGCATCTATGTATTAACAGGGGTACATCCACTAGCAAGTCTAGAAGTGTGTTCAAAATAAAGTACCTGTAGACAGCTCCTGTTAGTTGTGCTGGAAGAACATATGGACCTACCAGACAGTCACCTACAATTCTAGCCCACACATTAATTGTAAACTGGTGCTAGTGTCTAGCCTGTATTGTACCATGAGAATTCTGATTTGATCACTAAAGTTGGTTGTGTAAATTGTTATTCCATCTTTCTCAAATGTTGCCTTATCCGCAAAACAAGACTGAAGAGAAAAACAACAAATTGGCAGTTTGTGCAATAAATCATTGACAAAAGTTTTCCTGTGGTGAGTGATCAGAGGTTGAAAGAGTGTGCACATGACATGGATACAGGAACTGCTCTTGAAGTACTCTCCATACGGTACTATGAGATGTATGAGATGCTAAGGTCAATACCTGGATTGTTTATGACAGCCTATAGAATATGTTTTTCATTGTCAGGCATACAAGTAGATTTTGGTCTTCCTTCATCCATAGTCTGCAGTTCCACAGATTCTGCCTCAGCAACATGATAACCAGCAGCAAAAATTAGGGATAACTTGGCTGCTTTCAGTCTGGAAACATAATCTGATACAGCGGTGCAGCCACATGTCTACTACTGTTCATATGACTTTATGTAAAAATCTTATCTGCCTGTTCACAATATGAATATTCCAGTATTGTTGAACAGAACACTTCTCCGTTAAATTCACTAATAAGCGCGTTATACATTGAATAAGCGCGTTATACATTGCCACAAATGACAAATGTAACATGGCAACACAACACAATCTGCCATAAACTTTCTTTAAATTTAATAACTTGAAAACAAATTTGCAGACATGTTTATATGCACCTATGTCCTTGTTTTTTTTTTCCTCTGGTGTTTAATTCGTTGACAACATTTGCCTTATTGAGGTGATAATTTAGGTTTGCCCTAAAAACCTTTGCCCCTAAAAAATAGCCTGCACAGGATATTAGATAGTAGTGGCAAAGAGCTACAAATTTTAAGGATTTTTCAAATTCAGTTTTTTTTTTTCTCTGGTGTTTAATTTGTTGACAACATTTGTCTTATTGAGGTGATAATTTAGGTTTGCCCTAAAAAAATGGGTAAGGGGCTATAACTTTTAAGGATTTTTTAAATATTATAGATTGAATAAAATGGGAAAGTTTATTGTTTTTAAATGATGCTAAACTAATTTCCATTTTGCTTGATAAAATTTGTGTAGTCCCTATTAAAAGCAGTTCCTATTTTAAATACAAAATATGTAGAATAAATTCCAGATTAATATATTTTATTTTCTCATATTTAAATTTTGGATTAAATTTTGTAGCATAATCCAATTTTTAAAGCACTCAATATGATGCATTGTGGTGCAGCAGATCGGAACAAGAAATCAGAGAGCCGAGTTCAAATTCCAGTTGAATTCGTTAGTCACTCACTTATGTACGAACACCCTTGGGAAAAGGAATAATCCATCTCTTCTCCCTCCAGCTATGGGTTGAATAGCATTTCAAATTGCGTTCTATAATCTTGGTTGACAACCAGTTACTGCAGAAAGTAATGGCAACCTACTGCAGGAAAATACTCTGCCTATGATCGCTCAAGCATGTATCATGTATGACACTTGACTGAATATGATGCACCTAAAACATCAGCTTAAGACCTTAGATACTGAGCAAGCTTTTGAAACTGTTTGTTGAGATTAATCTATTCATGTGAAATACAAAATATTAATATAATAATGGTCACTTTAAGTCCAGTATTAGGAATCTAAACTTCAAAAACCTTTACTTTTTTTTAAGCTTTAAAAACTCACTACCTAAGAGCTATATAATTATTTTAAGAGCAGTAATCTAAATCTTCAACAGATTTCTTTCAACTTCCTGCTTATAGCATTCAATGCAATTATATACCTGTAAAAATGGTAATTTTAAAAAAGTGAAATGTAAATGCAGAAACACACACACACACACACACACACACACACACACACACACTTTCCTTTTCTTTGTATGCTGTGTGTGCGCATATTTGCAATTAAACCATTTAACATTCTTACTAAATGTATAAAAAATTTGTCAGGCCAACAATCACACCACTTGATCCTCTAACTGAAATCTAGGTTACATATATGCAAACTATATCAGCTGGTGTCACAGATTTTAAACAAAGCAATCATTATAAGGCAAATGGCAAAAAAAAAAAAAAAAAAAAAAAAAGAAAAAACATTTTAATCAACGTTCCATGTCACTGCTTTACTTAATTATTTGATGACCAATATTTAAATAGCAGCATCATCATCATCTCCATTTTGAGAAAGGATCTACTGTCAAGCATGTAGTCAAATCCTTCATTTGAATATTCATATTTTCTTTTTTCTCATTTATATGAAAAATAAAATAGAAGGATTGTGTACATTTAATAAAGAGATATAAAAATATCATGGCAAAACAGGAATGCAACATCTTATATAAAAATGAACTTTAAAGATTTGCTCACTTTTCCTTCTCCTGCCTAGTGGGATATTACAGCCCACACAATTGCAGGTGGTCATTCTAGTTGTGATAGGAAGGACTTATTTCTTGTTTATCCCTTCATCCATTCAACATCATTTATAATATTAATGAAAAAATAAAAAAAGATAAAATTTCCACTTATTTTTATTGCCATATATTTTTTCAAAAGAAATTCATTTGTAAAAGCAAAAGCAGTAGTTAATTTGTTTTGTCTTTTCATTAAGCCATTTTGATATTTTGGTAATTGCCACAAGAAAGACAAGGGCTTTAAAATACCAAGTGGAAAATCTTGGTTTTGAATATATTTGGGACTATATTTTATGAAATAGCAAAAGACAAAAACATTTGATTTCAAGATCAATAATTCTATTTAATCTTGAATAAAAGAGAATTATCATCAACTTGTAATATAAGCAACATGGCTTCAGATTTAAAGATTTTTTCCAGTAAAAACTCAGACATTTAACAAAAAACACGGGAAACAAAAGAACAGTCCAAATTGTGGCAGGATATATTTTCTAGATATGAAAAGACTAACCCTGAACAACTAAAGAAACAAAGAACCAACTGAAGGAAAATAACAGTTTGTATTTTTACTGCTAGTGATCTAAAAGGCAGAACAGAAAAATAACTATAACAAATGAAAGACAATACCTAATTTCTAAAATGACTTAACAAAGGTTATTTTTAAATAATTTGATTCCTACAACTCAGATGACAATTCAGTTAAGATAGTATAAAAAAGGCATAACTGCATTTATTTGACACTTAAAAAGATGAAGACGACTTCAATTAAATCAAGTTCACAAGTAGAAGAACATATAAAAGGGATTTACAAGTAACAGATTCCATCAGCTTTTATTTTTGAAAAACAAATTTGTTATTGTATGAACACGACAAACCTTTTGTCATATTGTATAAAATAATGTACATGACTAAATAATATATTCTTGTTTGGTTAGTTTTCAATTAAATAATGAACTGACATTAAATGTGTTTAGCAAACAAAATTGCCCTTTTGTTGCTTTTAAGAAATATGCAACGAACCAAATAAATATATAGTTAGGTAAAATTACTTGACAAGATTTAAACAGTTAACTTCGTAAAAAAAAAAAAAAAAAAAAAAAAAAAAGATTGAAATGCATAATTTGTTAGAAATTACGTTTAAATATAACTGCTTTTAGGAATTATTCTTTAGGAATGATATTTAAAATGCAATTGCATTAATAAATTATTCTTTAGAAATAAAAGCTTAAAATGTAAATTGCATTTTTAATAAAAAGTAAAAGTCCCATTTATTCATTGCTCTAAAAATTAATCTTTTACCAAATATTTGCCTGAGGACGTTTCTTCAAAGAGCCAATAATAGAAATTAGATGTGGAATCAGCTGGTTTCTATTCTATCTGCTCAGTCACGTACCCATTTTTAGATTTTTTTTTTAATCATTTCACCCCAAGCAAGGCAGAACTGCCACTGATGCACAGGGGGCTACATAAGAAAGTAAAAGTTTAGACAAGAGGAGAGTGAAGAGAAAGACGGAGCCAGTTACAGGGGGTGTCAGAGAAAGGGCAAGAGAAGGATGGAAACACAGTTGTGAAGGTAGATTGAAAGGAAAAGAACAAGATATACAGGGTGATGTAAAAAGAACTGGAGTCAAGTGGATAAGAGATGCATTTAAATTCCTGGAGGTTGTCATCATTTATCCATCACACCCAGATGGTGCATAGGGCAGCAATTTTTTGTTGCTGTTTCTGTAACAAACTGTTTTTTATGAGGCAGGGTTGTTAGCCCTGTGCCCAACTCCCAAATCTGGAGGACCGGTGGACCATGCTTGGTCCTTACATTTACGGCACCTGGTATTCCCAAACAGTCACCCATTTAAGTACTGACCAGGCTCAATGTTGCTTAACTTCGGTGATCGGACAGGAACCGGTGCATTCAACATGATATAGCTGTAGACCGTGGAGGTTGTAGCCATTAGGAAAGCAAGCATACAAATGGGCATGCCTCCACGTCCTACTGAACTAACTAAACTGTTGCCATTTTTTGACATTTTCATTGTCAAAGTACACAAGTGGGGGAAACGGTGAGATGCCATCGTTGGCCTCCTCTATCATGACACTTGTATAGTGCACATCTGAGCCTGATTGTACAACTGTTAAGATCCTCTTTGATTTGGAAAAATTATGAGGATTTTTCTCTTAAACAGTTTTCATTTTTAAGAGATATTCTAAATCTTTTAATGTTTCAGAGCATTTTGTCTTGATTTCTCGGATATGCACCAGACGTCTTTACTGAGGTAACAAGGTGGTTTAATTTTCTTTCTTTTATCAGTTTTGCCAGAGTTTTGGGGACTTTTTTGTATTTTAGTAGAGAATTTTTAGGTGACTATGAAAGTGTAGGACTGAACTGAAATTGACTGGAGGAGGAGAAGGAGTAGCGTTTTTGTTTAATGTAGCGAAATGGAAAGGGAACTGAGGCACAGCTCTTTACTTCTCAAATTAAGAAAAACTTTAGTTAGATTTTGAATTATTAGCATACAAAAATTTTAAAATATAAAATAGCACGGCAAGAGAACCAATTAATCTAAAAATAAAAACCTTAAAAAAGTTTTTGTGGGAGAAAAGGTGTTTATTTCAAGACTGGCATTAGATTCAATATAAAAAAGTAAAATTTTATCATTGAGCTTAGATTTTTTGCTTTCTTTGCATAGTTAACAAAATGAACATTTGACAAAATAATGTGATTTGTCAAAGAATCTTAGAAAAGAAGGAAAGAGCCAGAATCGTGATCAGATTTATAAGTAAATCAAATGAATTGAATTTTAAAACTAAATATATTTACATTGTGGTTAAATATTTATCTTCATCTAAAATATAGTTACGCATTAAATTGCTATAATTGTCTGAAATATTTAATCTGATAACTGCATTAATAAGAAAGATGGCTACTTAATAATTAAAGTTAATTAAGTTGCTAATAGGAAAAAAACCTACTCCCCCTGCACACAATATAGAGCAGACATTCATGACTGCTCTATTGGATCCTTCAGATAAATGGCCTATTTGTGCAATCACAATTTCAAAATGTGGTATTTTATCAACAGTAATATAAAGCATTGCAAAGTGAAAAGTTACTTCAAACTGTATACAAAAATGTCTACTGACCTATTACTTGTTTCTATAAACAAGTACTTTTATACAGTATTTTGGAGAGAGGAAAAGAAAAAGGTGAACACTGTTTAACACTAAAACTGACAAAATACAGCCAATTTATTTTTTTTTATTTTTTAAATTAGATCAGTTACGGGTTTATCATTCAACCACAGCCATGATTGAATATATTCTTAAGTCTAATATTGAGTAAATCCAGGCAGCTTTCAAGCTTCACCACCAATTCAGTTCTCAAAAAAATTTCAAACAGTGTACAGATTTAGAGAGGACACCTTAGCTACATTTCGAAAAAAAAAAAAGTTTTGAATTTTGGTTCAGTAGAAAAAAGTTGAATCAAAATATGTGAAGTCCGAAAAGGGAGACTAACTACATGAGTACATAAGTGAGTGGGTGACTAAGGCTTCTCATAAAAAATCTTATTCTTTATAACTTTTTTCTCTTTAATATTTTTGCATTTAGTTTTCAACTTTCAAATTCTGATGATATCTTTTATCATTTTCATTTTTGTCAATCAAACTTTGCTTATCACTTATCGTTTTATCAGAATTGATTATTAGAATTAATAAAAATAATCAATTTTTGTATTGTTTTTTTTTTTAATCAATTGCATATAATTTTTTTTTCTTTTTAATATTTTTGAATGCAATTTTCAGCATTAAATTTATGTTAAATGCCTGGAAAAATCATGGATTACATGAAAAAATGCATGCATGAAAATAATAATCTTAAGATTATATTAAACCTGGAAAAGTAAAGGACACAATATGTTAATAAAGTAAAAAATTAAAAAAAAATCTTACTTAGAATATTACAGATAAAAATAAAATTTGAATGCAATATTTTACGTAAGAAATTTCTTATTTTTTTTACTTCACTAGAATATCTTGTCCTTTACTTTTCCAGGTTTAATATAATCTTAAGAATATTACTTTTCATGCATGTATTTTTCCAGGTAATCTAATATATTACTTATAAAATAGTTCTATAACTTAGTAATAGTCCTGGTAGGTAATTATTTATGGTTTCTCTAGAGGGGGAAAAGCCTTCAACTACATTTTCACCATCTGCACCATTCTTTCTGCAAGTTAGATGTCTCTTAGATCAAAGTGACCTGTTTTACTCCAGTGCAATAAATTTTCTTTTGAATTGTCTGATTTTTCTAATGGTTTATTGTTGAACTTGGCAGATCAGCTTCATGTGGAATAGAAAGTCAAAGTCAAAAGCCATGAGTTTTATGGCCCATCTTAAAATTCTAGAAGATGTCACTTTAGGTAACTCCTCCTGGAGATAAAAATGACCTCTAAAGGTTTATGGTCAAATTCAAACAGGAAAAAAAAAATTGACAAGCTATCTGTTCTAATGCTTTTTTTTTTTTTTTTTTCAATATTTGAATAGTTAGCCTCTGCTGACATTAACCTTCTAGAAAGGTAGATTATAGGATGACCTTTTCCAGACATCTATAGTGAAAGTTACTTCCTTTTTAGACTCAAATTTTTTAAATGTTTTTTTTTTTTTTTTTTTTTTTACAAGTTCTTTAAATTTTCAAATGCTGAATTCTACCATGGAATTCATTTTTATTCCTTCCTTTTTTATAACTCCACAAAGGATTCTATCAATTCACTATCAGTCAGTTAAGTGCCATACGTGAAACACGCTTGGGTGATCATGTCTCGAAAGAGACATGACTGACTGGGCAGAAGATTATCCCGCAGTAGGTTGCCATTGCTTTCTGCGGTAGACTGGTTGTCAGCCAAGGCTATAGAACCTAATCTGTCCTGTTATTTAACCCATAACTGGAAGGAAGAGACAGACTAATATCTTTTTTAAGGGTATTTGTGTGTAAGTGAATGCAATGAATTCAACTGGAATTCGAACTCGACTCCCCGATTT
The DNA here is from genome assembly GCA_037127315.1 of Ascarosepion bandense. Classification (NCBI taxonomy): domain Eukaryota; kingdom Metazoa; phylum Mollusca; class Cephalopoda; order Sepiida; family Sepiidae; genus Ascarosepion; species Ascarosepion bandense. Next base: position 1,518,236 of record JBBBDQ010000926.1, read on the forward strand.
CTTGTTCTGAGCTGATATCCACTGCACCACAATGCACATTAACTCTAAAAAAAGATTCCAATTTTTTCTTATTTATAGATGTAGATAGCTTTGTTATTTTCTTTATTAAATTTGTGCCCGGTGAAATTCTGTCTTTGGATTTTTTGTATCCCAGATATGCTGTTGTGTCACAATTTAACAGCTATTTTAATTTTTTAATCTCTTAAAAGCATAATCCATTTTTGTTTTTGTCCTTCTCTATCAGTAGCACCTATATATATAAACAATAAATGATCATATTCTTAACATCACCAGTTAGTACATTTTCAATGTTAGAAACAAGGAACAAATCAGTGCATATTTTGTGATTTACTCTTATTTTATAATCCTCCAAATATCCTTAAGTATCTGATTTTGGTAAAACAACAATTGGTGAGGCCCGATTACTACTGCCAGGAGGGAAACATACTCTAAAATTTCTTTTTCCACCATTGTTTTTAGTTTAGCAACTACTAAATGTAGAATGTGAATGAGCAGTTTAAAAGACTCAAAATAGGAAGATTAACTATTTTCTTTAAATTGAATGCTTGCTTCGTATCAACATAGCAGTGTCATTACTTTCCAACCTCACTGTTAATTTGGTTGCATCCACTTTCAAGACATCTATTTCCACAAGACGGATGTGCATTCCAGTGCAGTTGATATCGACTCGGAATGAGAGATCAGGGTTCTAGTTGAATTCGTTGCATTCACTTATGCACAAATACCTTTGGGAAAGGTATTAATCCGTCTCTTCCCTCCAGTTATGGGTTAAATAATAAGGTAGATTGGGTTCTGTAGCCTTGGCTGGAAACAAGTCTACTACAGAAAGCAACGGTAACCTACTGCAGAATAATCTTCTGCCCAGTCAGTCATGTCTTTTTCGAGATTTGATCATCTCAAAAGCGTGTATCACGTATGGCACTTAACTGACTGATTTGCACAAGTCAATGAGTTTTTTCACACTTCACTACAATGATTTTTTTAATTTGGGTTTGCCCATTCATTCCCAGATTTATTGGAAATGAAGTGACATCACTCCCAGTATCTATTTCCATTGGAAAAGTTATACCATTCAATTTAATTTTTTCTTTGGTACTTTTCTATTTATGACTTTGTACCACAAACACACCTGCATTTTCCTGAATGTCAGGGGGTAAATTGTCTACCCATTCTATCTTCCTTTTATGCTTGCACAGACCGGAAATGGCTTTTCTTTTCACCAGCAGCATACTTATTCTAAAACTGGACATTTATTTTTGTTCTACTTCTGCATTTTATCACAGTATTTGAATCACACAAGGTAAGATGCCATATGCTTTGGATGTATTGAATTTTTCAATTAACTCTAATTATTGTAGAAACTCTATAGGTGCATCCAAGGACATTTTAGTTACTTGTGACTGTTCTAAAGTTTTGTGTTTGCATGAAGCGTCACACACACACACCTTCAATTAATCTCAACTGTATTAAATCATCTTCAATAATTATTTCTTAATGCCAAGTTTTTAAAATTCACAGAACCCAAGAAGCCTTTTATATCTTCTGTAAATATTTGTATCATTGTTTTGTTCAGCTCTTGTTTGTTTGTGAGAAACTTTGTTCTCTAAGCAGTAACCAACTTTTTTTTTTCAGTCAAACATTTCTATTTATGACAGTCAAAAATGATTAAATACATCAATTCTTTGGGATATGCTATGATAGATCTTTCTGATGATCTCCCATTCTGCCAAAGCAAAAATCTGTAATCTCGTTCTCCCCTTCTGCAACTCTGCGGTCTTTTAACTTCTTGGCCTGCACAAGAGCAGCAAAACCACAAATCCATTTTTCCACAAAGTCCAGCTTATTCAACAGTGTTAGAGATCCTATCAGCGACGCCATATTGTTGTGATGTCTTCTAGTCTGTGACGTAGAAGTTCTACCTCTGCACTGAGTGACAACTGGCTTATTAGTAATCACTTGAATATATAAAATAGGGCAAGTTCATTTTGTCTATGTTATGACGCCATTTACACAAACCAGCAGGTAAAAACCTCAGCAAACAGAATGACAGCAAAACTTATAATTAATTTGTCTGACAAACTGGCCCAATAAAAATAATTATATTTTAATGCAAGCCAACAATATTATTCTGGTACAATTTTATTATTTCATTAGTGTGCATATCTACAGGAAAAAATATATCATTAAAGATAAAAATAAAATCCCAACAAGTGACATTCAGTCAACAATGAGCTAACTTGCTGGTCATACACAATTTTTTTTTTTTTTTTTTTATTAGAAAATACACCAGATTCTGTAAGGGTATTATGTGACCTTTGGCCATTTAATTTTGGCCAAGTTGGCATGCAAATCTCACTATTGGCATTGGAGTAGAAATCACTAGAAAAATAGTTACAAAATTATGCTTCAAAGCTTTGCAATAAAATGTAATCACAATTCATAATAATTGGAATTAATTTGAAGTTCATCCTTACATAACCAAACAACCAAGATTAAGAAAAAGAAAATAGTTTGCCTATTTACTGCTGAAGGGAAAAATTTAATATTAAAGCAAGTGAAGAATAAAGAGAAAAATAATTTTAAATGCCTGAAAAGAAAAAAAATAAATAAATAAAATAAAATAAAATAAAATTAAATTAATAAAAAAATAAAATTGCTAGTTAAAGTGGCTAAATAATGGAAACCATTTAAGATTTAACAAAACCAAGTTGATTAGAGTAAGGAGGAAAAGAAATATAAGCAGATCATCGCCATTGCTGTCCATTTGTAATTGAAGGGCATCATTGCAAGAGAAAAGAAATAGCCGTAACCTGCAACAGGCTTCTTCGACTGATTAATTAGCACATTCAACAAATAAATTTAACTAAACCAAAAAGGGTTTAAAGTTAAAAGCAACAGCTTCGCTCATTAGTCAGAAAAACCTTATACATGTAATTAGATAGACCCCCAACCACTCATAGCTATTTACTTCAGCAATGATTATCCAAACTTATGCATATAACTATATACACATGAAGAGCTGAAAATACTTGGAGTATTTCCTAGTAGGCAGCTTTATATGAGAAGGCAAACAATAACTTTTACAAAAGACAATCAGGACAAGCAATTTATTGTTAGCAAGTTCAGTTGTCTTTCATGGTAAGCTGTACCATAGGAAGATAAAAATACTAAACAATGTCATTGAGAGGATCTGGCTGGCCCTCAACTAGATGCCGTTAAGAAAGAGAGGTGGATTCATTTTTTACATGATTAAAAACTATCAAAGTTAATGTGATTGCCTATTTAAAAAAAAAAAATGTTCTAACTTTTAGATCCCATTTTTTTAACTGTCTCAATGCGTCTCAAACACATGCACACAAATCACCTGGGGAGATTAACAAATAACGTCAGCAAGATTAAGAAAGATTAACTCCTTTTTCGTCATGGTTAGAAAAGGCAGACGCTGAATTTAATGTACATTAATTTTCTTGTCAAGGGTTTATTTTAATGAGAAATAACATTAATTCTTGCTTACTTTCTTGGAGTTAGAGATTTTAACTTTATTTGAAACAAGTCCTACCAAACAATCTCTTATAATCTATAATAAGAAATCAAATTGCATTGTATTCACTTACATTAAGAGAATAAATAAAACTATGAATATTCTTAAATATAAAAGATTGCTTGACTGGATTTCAGATTCTACAGATACAATTTAGAAAAACCTAACTTTTACAAATTTATTCTTAGCAAACCTAAAAAGATATTTGAAGTTCAAAATACAAGATAAAAGAAAAGTCCAATTGTTTAAAGCAAGAATACTATTTTTCAACAACTCTTGCAGTCTTGTATTGATTGCAACAAGTGATTTTGTAATAACTGCTGTAAAAAGATATTTTCTGGCTAGCGTGTCACTTACACAATTGCTACTGTTGCTATGAACAGGTTTGACATAGACAGAAATGTAAAGATACGATCTGAACTGCACAATACAGATTTCTTCATTAACTACAAGTACAAAATGATGATTAATTTTTTAAATGTTTTCTAAACAGCAATTTCTATGCAAGAAAAATAAGAGGTCAGTCAGGGGACGAGAGGGCAAAAATGAGAGGAGACTTCAGTCAGGGGACAAGAGGGTGAAAATGAGAATTTTTCAGTCAAGGGATGAGAGGATCAAGCTTTCATTTTTTTAGATTAATCAGAGAGTTTTTTTTTTCAAATTGTCAATCGTCTTTTATGCTATAGAGACAAAAGTAGTAATTCACCAGTAATAACTCAGATTTTATTTTTTTTTTTTTTAATCATTTCACCCCAAGCAAGGCATTCCACTGCCATAATAGCACAGAGGGTTACATAGGAGAAGGTGCTGAGAGAGCGATTAGATATAGGAAATGTCAGAAGGAGGGTGATAGACGAGTAAGGGGGTACATAGGAAGAGTGTTTGAGAGAATGGGTTCGAGTTAGTGTGTTAGGAGGTGTCTATTGACCTTACATTTAAACTCCTGGAGGTTGTAGCTGTCGGGGGGGAGGGGGAAGCAAGTATGTGGAAGGGAATTCCACAGGTGGGAAGTGCGAGAAAAGCTGTTGGAGTAGAATTTGCAGTTACATTTTATCGGTTTCACTGTAAAAGGGGTGGGACCCAGTTGCTAATCTAGTATCTCGTGCAAATTCGTACCTAGGGGGCACCAGTGATGTAAGTTCATTGGAGCAGAAGCCGTGAAAGTATTTATAGAAGAGGCACAGGGAAGCCACATCACGCCGGTGAGAGAGTGACTGCAGGCGGTCAGCCAAGTCGGTATCGATCATATTACAGATTCTCCGTTGTATTTTGTCAAGGACCCCGAGGAGAATAGCAGGGGAAATGCAACGATCTAAATTGATAACCACAGTTTTGTCTTTTTAATCAAAACATGAATAGAAATAATTAAAAAAAAAAAGAAAAAATGTCTACTAAAAATCAATCCAAATTTGTTAGAATTTTAAGCTGAAAACCTTTTAGCTCCTTCACATATTTTTGTCATTCAGGATTTATTAAAAAAGATAAAGTCTACCAAATTATAAAAGTATATAAAGTAGTTGATAAAAACTGAAATATTGTACCAATAGGACACATCTGATTTAGGCCCAAGATAGATTTAAGTGTCAGCGAACAGTAGTTAGTACATTTACATAGTTGCAAAACCTACCCTTTCAATTCTCAGCAAATCTAAAGCAATCAATAGGTTTTTTTTTCAAGAGTCTTTTAAATTCTGGCAAATCATAGAGTTAAGAGGCATAAATTATAAACAAGTTAAGGGAAAATGCTCAGCAGTGACACTGATGATACTTTTATTCATGGTTGACTGTTGGTAGCAGCTGCAATAGATAGTGGCTGTATGAAGAGCATCTGCAGTAACAACAATTGAGAAACGACTGACAGGAGAGAAAGAGAGAGAAAAGGAAGAGAATCAGCAGGAGCTGATCAATCAATAACAGCAGATTATAATCCTCATTGGACAACAACTAGTAAGCTGAGAAACTGTTTTCACTATTAGTGAACTTGGTACATATCTTAGTCAACCTTGATACTAAACACAACTGCTTTAACTCTTGCATTCTTAAAATATCAAGCAATATAAGAGTTTGTTTGAAACTATCAGTACTCATTCACAAATGAATGAAATTATTTTTTAAATTATTATTTTTTAAAAATCTTGACAAAAATATTTTTTTTACCTGTTACCCCTCTCCACGTAAATCCATGAAATCTTAATAAATTTGATATTGATGGCTAACTTTTGTTTTATTAGTTCAACGCAGGACTCATTGGGGAATATAAATCATCTATTTTTTTTATTTTAAGTTTGCAATCATTATCCAAAAAACCTTCTCCGAAGAGTAAAATAAAAAAAATGCAATAAAACTCTGATATAATTTAATTTGATAAGCTTTTAATTGCTGGAATAAATAATGACTATTAAGAACATTATACACTGGGAAAAAAATAGTTTAATAATAAAATGATTTTTATTAAACTATTCAATTTTAAAGAGGCAATATAATCATCAATTCTTAATTAAAAAGTCTACTAGATCTATCTACTGCAATTGAAAAAAAAAAAACAAAAACAAAGTGAGAAGATTGGAAAAGAGAAAACCAGAAACCACATCCTAAACAGGAAACAAGGGATGAGCTTCTTAAAAATTAAAACAATTCTTTTAAAATTTTATAAATTTATTTGATTTATTAAGATGTTACTGTCATTTGTAGTATGACAAAGTAAAATTTTTCTAGGAAATCATAATTATCCTTCCGCGGAAATTCAACAGGTTCTACTAGTTTTATTTTAATAGTCCACTCTTCACCTGAATAAATCATTTTAATGTATTTTCTTCACTTTTTTTAAAAATCATATCACCCCAAGCAAGGCGAAAATGCCACTGATGCGCAGGGGGCTACGTGAGAGTGAAAAGATTGGAAAAGAGAAAACCGGAAACCACATCCTAAACAGGAAACAAGGGATGAGCCTCTTCACCTGTTCAATAGACGTGGATGGAGCGTGAACCGGGCGATAGTTTAGTCTATCTACTCCAATTAAATTTCTATGCATTGCAACAATTTTCTTATTTTGTACATTTCCAAACATTCCTGCCATTTTCTGGTCCTAAGATCCTTTCTCCAGTTATAAAAGAAAGGTTTTCACAAATTACTTACAATCCTATTTACATCTTCAATATCAAAAGGACCAACATGAATTGACGCTAATGATTGACATGTTTTTCTTATGTAAAATTCTTTTTCAACATTTAGTGTTGTTGCAAATAGTTAATTGAACCAACCTTGACAGTTTCTAGAATGTTCAGTAGCTCCTGAATATGACTCAGTCAGTTAAGTGCCATACATGAAACACGAAAGAGACATGACTGACTGGGCAGAAGATTATCCCGCAGTAGGTTGCCATTGCTGTCTGCAGTAGACTGGTTGCCAGCCAAGGCTATAGAACCCAATCTGTTCTGTTATTTAACCCATAACTGGAGGGAAAAGATGGATTAATACCTTTCTCAAGGGTATTTGTGCATAAGTGAATGCAATGAATTCAACTGGAATTCGAACTCGACTCTCCGATTTCTCGTTCCAAGCCGATATCCACTGCAACCGCAACACACATCCTGAATATGACTAGTTCCCTTCAATTGTTTGTTGTTGTTGTTGGTGGTATTCAATACAACTATTTTATTACTTTCCTTCACATTTCTTTTACACATAATTTTCAGGATGTGCAATCAAGCTTGTAAACTTCAAATTGACTATGAACAATAACAAGGACAAGTTACTGCTTAAGCAATATTTTTTAAATTTGGGCAGTGTAAAAAAATAATTCTAATAACTGTTTGCACATTTCTTTTAATTTTGAGCCTAAAACAAGGAATCAAAAGAAGTTAAACAATTTTAAAACAAACATAAGAATTTTCCTGTTTGGTATAAATTGATGTACTATTCTGATGGTTTGTTATTTTTTATTTATTTATTATTGAGATAAATATAATTTTAAACAATTTGATGTAAAAATAATTTATTTATTTTACTTGAATAAAAAAAAGATATCAGTAAAAGATTATGAGAAATATATTTTCTTGATACTAATAGATTAATCTGAACTTATTTATAAATGGAACTTTGTCTGTGTGTCTGTCCATTACCTATAGACTCTGAAATGGCTGAACCAATTTTCTTGAAAATTTACAGTTGTACTATAAGCGTCTGTGAGTGTTCTTAACTAGGTTTTGTGTCGAGGTACCCCCGATAAATATTGAAAATCGATAATCGAAAAAAATCAGATTATAGAAGGAGTGGCCCAATTTTAATCAAATTTGATACACTCATAGACAAAGTCATAAGAAACGATATTCAGAAGTTTCAAGGTTGCAGTTCTTACAATAATGCAGAAAATTGATTATATATATATATATATATATATATATATATATATATATATATATATATATAAAAGCTTTTATTACACCCGAGCAACACCGGGCTATACTGCTAGTAAATCAATAAGATTGAATTATTTTTTTCATTAAGAATGAAAAGGAAAACAAAAATAATGAACAATAGAATTTGTTTAAAACTGAAAAGTTTCTTAGTTATTTGGCAAGTTAACCATTTCAGGTGTCTATACATTTTGCAATAGGCCAATTTATGATTTAAGTGGAGTGTTTAAATATAGGTCAATGGTTTACCTAAATACAAATAAATATTGCTAACTGCTACCCCTCCCCCTAAACAGATCTGGGGTGAGCGGGAGGAAATAAGATTATTGAGTTTCAAAATAGATCAGATGACAAAAGTAAATGATCAACAAGTGTGATTATGGGCCTAAAAGAATGCAGAATAGAGATGCCACATTTGGAAGGTGTCATCCACATATACAGAGGTGAGTGGAAAATACATGATCAATTTGAAACCAATAATCAAATCAAGTAACTCACATAAATTTAAGCACAAAAATCAGTGAATATCACTAAAATAAGTGATAACTTGCTCTAATGGCTACCAAAGTAGATCAAGACATTCATTGGCAGTTAAATCTTTATTCAAGTATCAAAAACTTTGTGATTACTTTGTGTCTAGTTTTGTTCCTTTTCAAATTTTGTTAATAAACAGAAATATATATCTATTAAATCATTGAATTAATTTCAAAATAATCTGTATGGTTAGGTAAATTCAATATTTTAAAAGACCTTATGGTGACTAGCTGCCAACACTAACAACCTTGTGGTATTGCTGCAGCCAAATTGGTCACTAACATAATGCTCTTCATTCCTTTGGTTCTCACTAGGCAGAAAATTTGTCTGACCATCACAAAATCTCCATATATCACCCAAGCCTACATTCTCATTCTGGAGAGGCCACCTCAGTTTCATTTCCAGATGAAAAAGCAACATGGTAGACACTATTATCAGCAGGACTGACCAAAAAGTTATCATCACCATCATCACACAAGATATTTGATGCAAACTATTATAAACTTCATTTCTTCATGCTCATAACAAAAACAGAAATGTTAGTATAATCCAATTATATAAGGATTAATAAAATCTGTGTCCCCCTCCTCTTCTTTGAATCCTTTTTTTCATCTTTTAATTGAAGGTGACCTTTTTCATTTTCTTTTAACTTGCAAGAAAAATCACCTGAAGCAGATGGATAAAAAGCCTCCGTTAATTACTCTCTAAATGCCAGAAATAACAATCAAGACAAGAAATACTAAGGTGTTCAGCAAAGGTGTGCAACAAAGCAAACAATCTTTTTCTTTTCTTTGCAAGAATAAATAGCCATTTAATGATAAAGTGAAATCAATGCATTCAGGTCAATGGATAAAAATGGATGATCAGATAAAATTTGTGACTGAATGATTTAAATTTTGCAAGTGACAAATAGAAAACTCAGTTAATTGTAAAAAGGTCAAGGAGGAAAATGACTGCCAGCACAAATTAGTCAAACACACTAATTTGCATTCAAAGCATCTCTATCCATAGCTACAGCTATAATATGATTTAATGACTTAACTAAGTGGTATCAACTTCCGTTCACTTTCAATATCCAATCACGTGTGTGTATAAAATCAAATTAAGTTTTTGAATTATCTAACTTTAGTTTTATTGCACATAAGAGTTGATGCGTGTTAGCATGATGTAGAATAGTATTTAAACAAAACTGGAGATGATAAGAAAAGGTTGATCTCTAAAGAAGCTGGAATGCTTTAGCATGTGTGTGGAGGAGGTTATCAATTTCTAACAGTACTATTGGGGAAGTTGTATGAGAAAGCGGAAAAAGCTTACTTGTGATGCATTTCATCTTTCAGGACTTCATTGGACTAAATTTGTTATTTGTCTACACTTCCAAGATATTATTTACATTATTTACATTGTTTGGACTGTTGTCCTCATCTTTATTGTCATGTTTACAATGTTTTAGCCATTGTACACTCACAGTGATCAAAATAAAGATTTCAGTACAAAATTCCTAGCACCTGAAGAAGGCTGGAGCATAGAACAGTTGAAATGTCATAAACATGGCAACACAGATGAGGACAACAATCTGAACAATGTAAATTTGTTATGTTGACATGATACGACTGCACATGCACATGATAAAGGGTGGGACTGTGAAAGTTAAGCTAAATTCATTTCGAGTCATATCCTTTTTCTTTCCATCACTTTTGTAAGTAGGTATTCAATGCTGCGATATTAAAAAAATCTGTCAGGAATGGTGAAATGTTATAAGAGACAGGATACAAACTTACTGTGGATGACCTTGTGATTAAGGCACTCTAGACATTTAGGTCATAGCGAATTATTTTCTCCTTTGATCAAAATAGCATTTTTTTTTTATGTCAAAATTGTGGTCAGTCTTGTCATGGTGGGCAGCCAACACATTTGACATATTTTGTAAAATGTCTTTTTTTGTGTTTATATAATCTTATATTTAGGTTCCTTGAGGTTTATCCTACTAGCAGTATAGCCCGGCGTTGCTCAGGTGTGATGAAAGCTTTAAAACTAATCCATGATCCTGGAGCTCAGACTCTTTCGACGTTGGCACGAAAGACTAAAAAGCAATAGTTGTTTCCAGTTAAAGTGAAACCGTAGACTGAAAGAAAAATGAATGGATGTAAGTCAAATTTTGATTTCCTGGTATTGATATCAAATAAGTTTTTTTCGTCATGAACTGAATTCTGAAGGCCAAATAAGTCCTCTGAGTAAATGGTATCATGGCTGAGACTAAGAACTACAATTATACCTACTTAGAACCAAACCTGAAGCAAAAACTAAAATGAAAGGGCTGAAAAAAAATAGACATACAGGCAGATAAACAGACACACACACAAACATCTTGCCTTTTATATATATATATATAAATTATCGATTTTCTGCACTATTGTAAGAACTGCAACCTTGAAACTTCGGAATATCATTTCTTATGTCTTTGTCTATAAGTGTATCAAATTTGATTAAAATCGGACCACTCCTTCTATAACCCGATTTTTTCGATTATCGATATTTATCGGGGGTACCTCAACATAAAACCTAGCTAAGAACACTTGCAGACACTTATAGTACAACTGTGTAAATTTTCAAGAAAATCGGTTCAGCCGTTTCAGAGTCTATAGGTAACGGATACACACACACACACACACACACACACACACACACAATGTTCCATTTATAAATAAGTTTAGATAGATATATTCTTTGTGACAATTATTACAGTACTAGGCAGAAATAAGCGGTACATACACATAAACAAAAGCCTAATAAAAACCTCTGCCCTATATAAACTCAACTAAGAGAAGAGCTAAATATTTTTACAGCAAAAACTGTTAAGTGAAGCAAAACATAATGAAAGAGAAAAAATACAACTGGAACTTTTATCAAAAAACCTTATGAGATAATAACAATGCAAAATCTCTATCCAATTCATAAGTAGTATTAAAAAAAAATTTCGTAAACTATTCAAATTGTGAATTTTAAAAGCAGGTGTATGGAAGTGTTTTTGTGCCAATGGTTCAGGAACTTTTCTCACAGAATAGCTACAAACCCCCACCCCTACCTGAAATCTAACCAGTGATCTCAACCAATCCTAAGAGAAGGAGTGAAAAAAATTCTTGTCGTAATCTTGGGTGCAAGTTGAAACTTTAATTAAATACACTCAAATAAAAGCAATTCAGATTGACCTCGAAACAACATTCCTATGGTTTAATGTCCAAGACTAATTAAGAAATGTTCTTAAAAAGGAGGAAACATTACATTTTTGAAAGGAACTCCTATGCATTGCATCATGCTGGCATTCTTAAATTTATACACAAACCAAACAAAATTGGAAAGAACAAAACAAACAGATTTTATTAGATTTTGTTTAATGCTTGAAACTATTTTACAAGTAATGCTTTTGATGTGATTCACAGATGAGGAGTGAAACACTTGAGCAAGCATTCTAACAACAAGTTTGGAAGATTGGTTTAAAAAAAAAAAAAAACGAAAAGAAAAAAGGATTTGTCTATATTTCTGAGATGAGGTAGTATTTACAGTACTTACGTTATTCGGACTATTGTCCTCATCTTTGTAGCCATTTGTACAAACAACATTAAGGACACATGGCCCAGTGGATATAGAATTTAGTTAGATGTTTTGTTTAATGTTTGAAACTATTTTACAAATAATGCTTTTGATGTGATTCACAGATGAGGACTGAAACACTGGGGCAAGCATTCTAACAAGTTTTGAAGATTGGTTTAAAAAATAAAAAGAAGAAAAGAAAAGAAAAAAAGATTTGTCTATATTTCTGAGATGAGATAGTATTTACATTATTTGGACTATTGTCCTCATCTTTTGTTGCCATTTGTATGACGTTTTGGCTGTTGTACGCTCTGGCCTTCTTCAGGTGCTAGGAATCAAAAACAATTTTGATGTTAATGGTTTTCTCTAGTATTTTTTAAGAGAGCTCATATCGCAACTTTTTGACACTAATGATTTTCTCTGGCACTCCATATTACGGGTTCCCATATTGTGTTCATCTCTATGCTTGGTTAGCTTAGGAGATTTTTGAAGCCGAATATATGTGCTGATTCCTTAAGTTTACGTAGTTTCCATCTATTATTTCAACTTCATCCCATAGGAGGCGATGATCCTCTTTCTCCCTCCATATGTGGTCAGCTACTACCTGATTTTTCGAACTCCTCTTGTGTTACGGTCTTGCGATGTTCTTGTAGGCTTACCTTAAGGGGGCAGCCTGTCTCTCTTTTATATTTTTTTCCACAACTACATGGAATCGCGTACACACAGTGCTTAGTCATGTCCTCCTCTGTTACAATATGAACTCTGGTAAAAAAAGGAGGGGTTACTGGATATTAGGTTTATAAGTCTCAAAAATTCAGTTGTTCATGTCCTTAAGGATATATGACCGAATGGATATAGATGTTGGTTAGTTCCTGTGACTTGACCTAAAGAGTTGTGAGTTCAATACCAGGCTACAGCAGTGGTGAACAAGTGACTTGCAGAGTTAGAGGGAAATAACTCATGACTTCCAATTGAGACTTTATACAAGGAATGAGAATGATATACCCCAGTGATTGTAATAAAGTGTTTGGTTCGAAATTCCTTGCACCTGAAGAAGGCTGGAGCGTACAACGGCCAAAACATCATACAAATGGCAACAAAGATTAGGACAATAGTCCGAATAATGTAAATACTGTAAAAGAAAAGGAATAAATAATATTTTTTTCATTTGATGCAAAGCTTTAAAGAAAATTGTAAAGAGATATTAGGTGATATCTAATAGCTTTAAAGAAGGGGAGTAAATAGTATCATTGAATCAATTACTGATCATTACCCAGGTGAATATACAGTACTATTATGTCTAGTGATGTCATTGAACCTATGAAATCAATATTTGTCATGAGAAAGGGGGTATCAGATTGAAAGCATATCACATGTAAGTCTTCATTACTCAGTCTATAACATGAAAGCTTACATTCTTTTCGACAATGTAAATAAAACACAGACAAAAAAAATTATCACTATGAAAATAAAAATTATACATTCCATGATAAATACTAATTCAACAATATTCTTACTGATTCTTTCTACAATCTTTTTAGGTCTATAATTGATATGAAAAGAGAGATCTTTCACTCTCTCTTTTATGACGATGGCAACAGAAAATAGTTGCTAATATTCTATCAACTGGATCAACTTTTTCCCTTATGAATTATACACCAAACAATTGTAGAACAGATCTGCTGAAATGTCAAAGACATTAAGGCTACTAAGAATGAATTCACTTGTCCAAACAAAAGCCGAAATATTAATGATGCTTTAAGAATTAAACCTATTGCTCAATTTAAAAAAATATATTTATATATAAGAAAAAAATTAGGCAGACACGTTATTTCATGGTAAAATTTTACCATGAAATAACGTGTTTGCCTAATTTTTTTCTTATATTTGCTTTATATGTATTTATATACATATATATTTAAAGCTCTCTTAGAGAGTTATCCTACCACTGTATGTACTGGATACTCCATTGGATTCTTCTATATCTACACCGCATGCTTATATATATATTTTTCATCCAGTTCCAATTTGTATTGAGCTGCCATGGATATTTCTTGCACTATGTCTAACCACAAGGATAAGTCCATTGCATGATGAAGTTAATTACAAACAAATTTCTTCATTATTTTTTCTAAAAAGATAATGAAAATAATATTTACCATTTGCAAATCTTCTGTCTGCACTGATTATGACTAATGTATATGTTAGAAAGTTACTGGAATGTTCACATTTTAACTAAAAAATCAAAAACAATATTATAACTTCAAAACATTACAATAAAAATAAACATTTTATTCTTTTGATATAGTCCAGTAGAAAGTAGAGAAATGAGTAACATTTTAGAGAAAGTTGTTTTTCTGTAAGCTAAAATAAAATCATAATATTTGAATCTGTACTGCCACCAGTAGTCAATCTTGCAAATCTTTTGCATTCACTTACGCATAAATACCCTTGGGAAAGGTATTAATCCGCCTCTTCACTCCAGTTATGGGTTAAATAATAAAACAGATTAGGTTCTATAGCCTTGGCTGCAACCAATCTACCGCAGAAAGCAATGGCGACCTATTGCGGGATAACCTTCTGTCCAGTCAGTCATGTCTCTTTTGAGACATGATCGTCCAAAGTGTGTATCACGTATGGCACCTAACTGAATGCTATCTAACTGATGCCTACAGTCAAACTGTTCAGTTATAATCCTAAAATTACTTAGGCTCTTTCATTATTTTCATAAATCTGCTAAAGATTATTTCCTAAAATCAACACAAATAAATGAAATGATTCAGCAAATAGATAAAAGGATTAGGGTTTTTTTTTTCTTTTTTTTTAATCATATCACCCTGAGCAAGGCGGTAATGCCACTGATATGCAGGGGGCTACATAAGTGTAAAAAGATTAATTAGAAGAGAGTGAAGAGGAAGACGAACCAGTTAGAAAGCAGCAATAAAGATGAGAATGCAGGTGTGATGACAGTTTCAAAGGTGGAGAGAAAGGAAAGGATATACAGGGTGGGAAAAGAACTAGAGTCAAGTGGTTAACAGATGAGTATTGACATTGCATTTAAATTCCTGGAGGTTGTAGCCGTCAGGAAAGCAAGAATATGGGAGCAAGTTCCACAGGCAGGAAGTGCGAGAGAAGAAGCTGCAGGAGTAGAATTGCCGTCTACAGTAGGATAACCTAACTGTGAATGGGTGGGACCCAGTTGCTAATCTGGTTGCACGAGTAAACACCTTTTGAGGAGGCACCAGTGACTTAAGTTCGTTCGAGCAGAAGCCATGAAAGTATAGAACAGACAAAGGGAGGCCACATTTCGTCGTTGGGAAAGTGGCTGTAGTCGAGCCGCCAAGTCAGCACCTATCACAGGGTTATTTAAAGTATCAGTATCCATTTGTTATTGGTTCTCAAACCAAAGAAATTAGAACAACTTATTAATGTAAATAAATTTCTCAGTTTGCAAAAATTATTGGCAGGTATAATTCAATATGCTTCTTTATTTTCTTTTTTAATATTGACTTTTAAGGAGTTAAAAAAAAACTAATACTATCAAATTTAAGAAATAATGCATGTCACCAATATGATTCAATCAACGTAATAAAATATTTCAGCAAATATACGAGAATTAAAGCTTGTCACAACATAAATAATTTTTGAGGGCTGTCGAAAATAAGTAAAAAAAAACAAAACAAAAAAAAAGACAAGTCAATTATAACAAGAGAAGTAAAAGCATGGACATTCACCTGGAGAACCCATTTCCCTTCCAATATATCTTACAGCCAACCATTGACAAGACAGTACATACTTGCAACATCAAAGTGACATAACTGTAAGTGAAATCAAAAGCAAAGACTGTGTAATGTGCACAAAATTGTACTAAGAAAAGTAGATTTAGTTTAAGAATTGGAAATAATGAAGTCTTCCAACTTTCTGATAACTCATTTTCTTTTAATGTAACAATGATTGTTCATAAAGTATATACACTCCCGATCAAAAATTTAAGGCCACTTAAAAATCTTTTAAAATAAATTTTTTTTTACGGATAGATTTTAAACTCCTCCCACTTAAGGTTACCAATACTACAATCTAAAAGGTTATGAAAACAAAAAGCTACATTCCAAACATTTTATTTAGAAATTTACATTTTTATAAAATGAGGCAATTTACATATGATCAAAATTATAAGACCAGAGACAAAAATTCTATGAAATTGTATGAAAAGTGTATGAAAACATTCAACAACCAAATTTAATAAGGAGTTCTACCTCCACTGCTTTTGATGACTTCAAAAATTCTGTCGGGCATGCTAGAAATAAGCGTTTCTATTAAGGTGCGGGGGATGTTGCTCCAGCTTCTGAAGATGGGTTCACAAAGTTCATTTTTTGTTGAATATTGTTTGCCATTTTGATAAACATCTCTTGTCATCCATCCTCAAACATTTTCAATTGGGTCCAGTCTGGTGAACATGCAGGATGTCCCAAGAGATGGACACCATTTTCTTGTAGAAAGGTCAAGATCCGTCTTGCAGCGTGGATTGTAGCATTATCCTGTTGGAATAACCATCCATCCCCACACAAACTATGGCCCTCCGTCATCAAAGATGCTTTTTGTAGTATGCTAACATAACCAGCCACTGTCTGGCGACCCTGCACCACCTGGAGCTCCATCGTCCCTCTGTAAGAAAAGGCACCTCATACCATTAGGGACCCTCCACCACTATGACGTGTGGAGAAAATTTCAGGAGGCATGTTTTTGTTATGCCAATATCGTTGGAAGCCATCAGGATCATCTAGATTGAATTTTTTTCTCATCAGAAAACAGGACTTTCTTCCACTTCTCAACGTCCCATGTTTGGTATTTACGGCCAAACTTTAAGCGTGCACCTTGTGACATGGAAGCAGCCGAGGAATTTGTTTATGCTTTTTATTTGCTATGCCTAAGTGTCGTCTGATGGTTTACGGGACTGCAATCAGCTTCTGTGACTGCCTTAATTTGACTAGAAGAAAGTCCTTCGTCTTTCATAACAACCCGTCTTATTCTCCTACTCAATGCAGGAGAAATTTTGGGGGGCCTACCAGAAGATTTTACTTTTACATAATTCTCACTCTT
The DNA here is from genome assembly GCA_037127315.1 of Ascarosepion bandense. NCBI lineage: Eukaryota > Metazoa > Mollusca > Cephalopoda > Sepiida > Sepiidae > Ascarosepion > Ascarosepion bandense. The sequence goes on from JBBBDQ010000926.1 coordinate 1,535,434, forward strand.
CTTTAGAAAGTTGCAAATCACAGTTTTACTGCAATTTACCTTAGCTGCGATCGCCCGCTGTGACAAATGTTGCTTATGGAATTCGAGAATTCGAGAACACGCAACTTTGGTAAGTTTGCTTGCTTTAGGCATGGTAACACAGTGATTGATAATCTCTAACTGAACTAAAAACATTGGAATTACCATAGATCTAACAATTTATACCCCTGGTTTTGATCATGTGTAAATTGCCTCATTTTATAAAAATGTAAATTTCTAAATAAAATGTTTGGAATGTAGCTTTTTGTTTCCATAACGTTTTAGATTGTAGTAATGGTAACCTTAAGTGGGAGAAGTTTAAAATCTATCCGTAAAAAAAAAAAATTTCTTTTTAAAGATTTTTAAGTGGTCTTAAATTTTTGATCGGGAGTGTATAGACATGGATAAGGACCAAGATAAAAGAATTTCACAAAGAAATGAGATGTGATTTCAGCCACATTAAATTTAACTACAAAACAGCAATTTCACCTATTTTCTTATCAAAGAGAATTAAAAATTCCTCACAAGGGATGCTCATCATTCAGTCAGTTAAGTGCCATACGTGATACACATTTAGGCAATCATGTCTCGAAAAAGACATGACTGACTGGGCAGAAGATTATCACGCAGTAGGTTGCCATTGCTTTCTGCAATAGACTGGTTGCCAACCAAGGCTATATAACCCAAGCTGTCCTGTTATTTGACCCATAGCTGGAGGGAAGAGACGAATTAATACCTTTCCCAAGGGTATTTGCATGTATATGATTGCAATGAATTCAACTGGAATTTGAACTCGGCTCTCCGATTTCTCGTTCAGAGTCGATATCCACTGGACTACAATGCACATCCACAGTTGCTAGAGTAATGTAATTAAAAGCAACTGTATTTTTATGTTTACAATCATAATTGATAAGCATCAGCTAATGTATTTAACCTTATCTTCAAGGACCCATGGTCTAGTGGATATAGACGTTAGTTAATTCCAATGACTTGACCCAAAGAGTTGTGAGTTCAATACCAGGCTACAGCAGTGATAAATAAATAACTTAAGAGAGTTAAAAGAAGATAATTGCATGACTACCAGAAGTGGCATCACACATGCAATGCGAATGATATACCCCAATGATTAAAATAAAGGATTCAGTTCAAAATTCCAAGCACCGGAAGAAGGCTGAAACATACAACAGCCAAAACAGCACAAACATGGCAATAAAGATGAGGATAACAGTCCGAACAGTGTAAATAATGTAAATACTACCTCATCTCAGAAATATAATAGACAAAGCGTTCAAAGGCTGAAACGTCGTAAACATGTCAATAAAGATGAAGACAACAGTCCAACAGTGTAAATAATGTATTTAATGACATTATAAATTAAGAAACAAACAGTTTTGCGATACTTTCCACGTTAAAATTTGATAAACAGAAATCTTTGAACATTTTTTTTTATTCTGCTAAGAGTGATGAAATACTATTCAAGATTATGCATGGAATCCCTTCCGTTTACTTGCTTCCCCAATAGCTACAATCTCCAAGAATTTAAATGTAAAGTCAATAGTCATCTATCTCACTACCTTGCATCCTCTCGACTGATGCTTCTTTCTCCGTCCACACCACTCTCATCAGTATTCTCATCTTTCTCTTACCCACTCCCTGACACCCACTATAACCTGTCACTCTTTCTCATGACTTTCCTCCTACGTAACCTCCTGCAAAACAGTGGCAGTAAAATGCCTTGCTTGGGGCGATATGATTATATAAAAAATGTATACTATTATAATGTGGATATAAAATGAGGGATCTATTCTACATTACAATCAACATGTAAATTGATCCCTCACTTTATGGCCACATTCATCCTTCTCTTACCCACTTTCTGACACTTCCTATAATCTGTCACTTTCTCATAACTTTCCTCCTATGTAACCCCCTGCAAAACAGTGGCAGTAAAATGCCTTGCTTGTGGTGATATGATTAAAAAAAATTTTTTTTTATGCCAAAGCGATGCCTAATAAACTTGCTATTCTCAAACTCAACAGGTAACTAGAAGGAAAATGTTAATAAAATGGTAGTTCAAAGTCATTGTTAGGCACTGAATGATCTTGGAGATAATGATTTGTTCTGGCCAATTAAGAGAGAAATATCATTAAAAGGAAAGAAAAGCAGAACTAATTACTTGGTTATTAGTGCTGATTATCTGCTATATCTTGCCACAAGATCAAACATGAAGACAACAAGAGATACTCTACATGTCTACAAATTAGAGAATAAGTCCTTCACACTGCCCTCTAGATAGAAAAGTTCTATATTAAGAGAAATTCTTTCAATTCAGTTATTCTTTATTTTGACAAATTTTACATCAACAAGAAAAAACATGTTAAGAGAAATGAACAATACTATTTATACAGAAAACTATCAAAAGCAGATCCGAAAATACTCTCCCCCCAAAAGTAAACGACACAAATAATCATTAAAGAAGAAAAATCACTCCTCTGTTCACATAATATTTCAATAACATTTGTCTTTGTACTCGTCCAATATTTGTTTAAATCAAAAGTAGATTATGGAGCTGAAAGCCAACAAGTCTGAGGATAAAGTATGAAGTTAAGCTTCATCAATATAATTTCATCTGGGGATAAATATTCCAAAAAAGAAGAGATTTTATTCAAGGGCAGTCATGTACTTATAAGATCCATCATACTTATAAGATCCATCATACTACAGAATATAGTATGATAGATATTTTATTATACTCTTTAATAAAATATGTAACTGTTGTAATCCCAAATATTAGGAACAACAAAATATAACAGAGTTAATATATATTTTGAAACACAATAATATTTGGTTTTTTTTTTTTGGTTTTTTTTATTCTCACTGACCTGGATAAAGCAGGATTAGGTAGGATAACAAATTACTGTCTACACATGGTGTTCCAGTTTGAGTTTTATTTAACGGCATATCAACCTCTGTGACAAAAAGGTGGGGTTTTCAGGTATTTTTTTAATGTTTGATTATAGTGAGAAGGTTGATTTAGTCAGATTTTAATAAAAATGTTTTTGTTTTCATTCTTTTTTATTTTAGAAAACTGAAAAGGTCTTCTAGTTTCGTATTCAAAAATGTTTTGCTGAGAATAATTTTTTTCCTTCAAAAAATGTGTTATGGTAATTTTTCCTTCAAAAATGTGTTATGGTAATTTTTCCTTCAAAAATGTGTTATGGTAATTTTTCCTTCAAAAATGTGTTATGGTAATTTTTCCTTCAAAAATGTGTTATGGTAATTTTTCCTTCAAAAATGTGTTATGGTAATTTTTCCTTCAAAAATGTGTTATGGTAATTTTTCCTTCAAAAATGTGTTATGGTAATATTTTTCCTTCAAAAATGTGTTATGGTAATATTTTTCCTTCAAAAATGTGTTATGGTAATATTTTTCCTTCAAAAATGTGTTATGGTAATATTTTTCCTTCAAAAATGTATTGATAATATTTTTCCTTCAAAAATGTATTGATAATATTTTTCCTTCAAAAATGTATTGATAATATTTTTCCTTCAAAAATGTATTGATAATATTTTTCCTTCAAAAATGTATTGATAATATTTTTCCTTCAAAAATGTATTGATAATATTTTTCCTTCAAAAATGTATTGATAATATTTTTCCTTCAAAAATGTATTGATAATATTTTTCCTTCAAAAATGTATTGATAATATTTTTCCTTCAAAAATGTATTGATAATATTTTTCCTTCAAAAATGTATTGATAATATTTTTCCTTCAAAAATGTATTGATAATATTTTTCCTTCAAAAATGTATTGATAATATTTTTCCTTCAAAAATGTATTGATAATATTTTTCCTTCAAAAATGTATTGATAATATTTTTCCTTCAAAAATGTATTGATAATATTTTTCCTTCAAAAATGTATTGATAATATTTTTCCTTCAAAAATGTATTGATAATATTTTTCCTTCAAAAATGTATTGATAATATTTTTCCTTCAAAAATGTATTGATAATATTTTTCCTTCAAAAATGTATTGATAATATTTTTCCTTCAAAAATGTATTGATAATATTTTTCCTTCAAAAATGTATTGATAATATTTTTCCTTCAAAAATGTATTGATAATATTTTTCCTTCAAAAATGTATTGATAATATTTTTCCTTCAAAAATGTATTGATAATATTTTTCCTTCAAAAATGTATTGATAATATTTTTCCTTCAAAAATGTATTGATAATATTTTTCCTTCAAAAATGTATTGATAATATTTTTCCTTCAAAAATGTATATATTTTTTTATAAATGTCTATTTTTATGTATATATATATATATATATATATATATATATATATATATATATCTATAAAAGTGTATTTTTATACTTTTATAGTGTTTTGACCCCAGTTTGGGGGGGGGTAACTTTTTTGCCCATAACAGGTGCTAACACTTCAGATCAGGGTGGACCTGAGAACAACAGCAATTAAGAGGTGGTTCCATGCTCCTCACAACCTCCCAATCAAAGGCCTTGCTGCCAGATGCATTTTACCATCATGCCCAGGCCCTACACGTGGTGCATTGTCTAGCAGCCATATTGTTGTTCTCTCCTTGCCTTTTTCTTTATGAAGAGTCAATGAATCGTTAGAGGGGAGTTGTCTCTAACACCTCCCCTTTTTGGCCTTTTGTTCATATGACTTATTTTGGAAATTTATTTACAGTCAATAGGGTTTTCTCCAAAGTCTCTACGATTTCCTAAGTACATGTTTTAGTGGAGTCCTAGGATTATCCTTTGTTATATCTTGGAAACATTGTGGAAGCAGTTTGAAGGTGTCCAATAGAATATCTAGCAGTCAGGTGAAGTTCGATTTGGTCTCTGGAAGGTGTGAGAATTGTAATTGGTTAGCATGTTGAACCCAAACTGTAGACTATATCGACATCATATGTAACATTTCCAGAATGATGTAGAACATGTCATTGAATCCATTTTTCTTTACTATTGTGGTAGTCTTTAACACATTCCTGGAACATATATGCATTTCACTGCTCAGTGATGTTGATTAAATTGTTTCTCCAACACCATATTCCGTTTTTTGGGAATGTCTTGATAGGTCCAGCGAAATCAATATAAAGGCGTGATCAGGGTGATTCAGGAATAGGCCAAGAGCTCAGTGTAGTTTTCCTGAGAGATTTTGCTGCCAGTTGGTAGTTGGATCATGTGCGTGCCAATTCCTCTAACCACTTATCCATGTCAGGCCAATAGGCATGGCTGAGTGCTAGGGCTTTTCATACGGCTAATACCTTGATGACCATAATGAAATTGCTTGATTACTCTGTCCTGTAATGAGGAAGAGACAATCATGCACTTAGCAAAACGGAAGACAGTCATTGACTTCTGATAATGAGGCTGAACATTGAAAGAAAGGTTGAATTCTTTTGCCTGTGCATACTTTTGGCCATTTTACATGCTGGAAGTACATCACTTTTTGTAAAACTAGATTAGAAGCTATGGCTTCACGAATCATTGTAGAAGTGATTGGTAATGCTCTTATAGTAGCTGCAAATACAGAAGTGATTTCTGACTTCAGGGATACTGCTGCAATGACAGAGTTCTCTGGTACTTGATTTTGTATTGTCATGAGCCTAGATGGTGCATCAGCATGACCAATTGTATCAGTTCTGTTATACTTTATAGTAAAGTTATAGTCCAATAGTAGTCGCCCATCTTTGCAGACAGTTTGCTGTATACACAGGAATACCTTTTTTGGATCAAAAAATACTGAGAAGATGTTTGTTTTCTTTTGTTAGGATATTTCCTGTTAATGATGGGGTGTTTGGTTTTTGCCCTAATATGGTATCTCTTTTAATACTTAAAAGATTGTTGCTTCAGTTGTTAGAACTTGAATTGTGATGTCTTTATCGTGTTCCAATTTGGAAATTGAATTTGGTGATTGAATTGTTGATTGAACTGTTGAATTATCATAGTCAGCAACTGCTGTTGTGACATTTGGAACTGTTCTTGTTGATTCAATATCTCTTCCAGTATGTCTGGTGATATCACTCATCTTTATCACCAAAAGTTTGTTGTAACCCCAAATATTAGGAACAACAAAATATAACAAATACAGTTAATATATATTTTGAAACATTCATCAATATTCATTTTTATTCTCACCAACCAGGATACAGCAGAATTACTGCAAACAAAAAAGGAATACCCAGGCTAATGCCTCGTACCGTGACAACATCGTCACTAAACCAAAACCCTGCTAAGCTTGCAGAGATTGTGGTGGCCCCCAACATGGCATTCCAGAAACAAGCTCCCACCAGCTAGCATGTCCAGCATGGGTTGAACATGCACTACATGTGGAAAATATAACCATCTTTCTACATGTTGCCAAGTAAAAACTGGAAAACATCCGGTCACTGTAAAAAGATGTGATTCTGATAATGCTTAAAAAATAATAATTCTGATAACGCTCAACCAAAAAACAGGCACATACCATTCTACAAATGCGTCAATGGTTCTGTTTTCCCCTGATCCAGACCCCAGACATGCTCGAAACATCCCTGATATGAAGAGCACTATACTTAAGGTCTTCCCTGACAGTGGAGCATCTATATGTTTTGGAGGACCAAAGCATTTACTAATGATGGAACTCACAAACTGCAACCTGATCCCATCAGCGAAGATAGTTCGCGCTGTAGGAGGCTTCACCCTCATTTGTCTAGGTTGGCTGCCAGTCCAATTTATTATTGGAGAGAAAATTATCAAACAAGCACTCTATATATGTGAACAAATTGAGCTACTTTATCTTAGTAAAGCAGCATGCATTGATGTTGGAATATTACATGAAAATTACTATTACATGTGGTATATTATCCAGTAGCAGTGTTGCTGTTTTACCCCCTTTTTTTGTGAAGAGTTAATGAATCATTAGGGGAGACAACTCTCCCCTAACAAACTATACATATTTGGTAGATAATGAACTCTACTACCAAACCATCAACATTATTATGACATTCATAGCTTAAGAACATATATTATTAGCCTTTCTGAAGAGGTTTATTATTGTTATAATATTAATAAACATTTATTACTTTTTTTTTTTTGCTGATAATTTGTTCATCCAAGAAATTCCATCATGTGGTAGGTTTTTGAAGTGAAATTGGATTCTCATTTTATACTTATTGCTCTTATTTTATATTATTAGCTTTCACAGATTTCCTTCTGGGTGCAGCTGAAAGTTTAGAGTGTTTGTTTATTTCACAAGAACATATCCAATATCAACCAAGTCGTTAAAATTGAATATCAGGTTTATTTAGCTTTTAATCACATTCCTTATCATTTAAATACATAGAGATTGTATTATGAACCTCTGGACTACCAAAATTAGACTATGTAAGCAACTATGATGTGTTCAATATTTATTAGTATTAACATAGCACAGATTAGAAGAAGAAAAAATTTCTCTGGATTCTCATTATTGGTATGAAGTATATCGTTACATGAACACTTGCATCGATTTATAACAGATCAATGATGAGAAAAGAATTTTGAACAGGAGAGGAATTACGTAGTTACATGACAAATATATATCGTCAAATATTGAGAAGAGTCATTATCATACAAAGATATTTTCAGACAGTTGAAGTCATCATTATTCTTTTTAGTGATTATTATTTCCACAATGTTTCATCTGAAGAAGTCCATACATTGTGAGAATAAAAGGACATAATAAAAAAAAGAAAAAAAGAGAGTAGTCTTAAAATCTCTTTGAATATCTTCAGATATTTCAGCATCACTGGATATTGACATATCATACCCCAAAGATTAAATGTATGTTTATATAAAATTTACACTCGATTTATAGAAATAGGGATTATGACAACAAAAAAAAAAACGATTGGAAATTTACAAAACTCAATTAAACAAGCAGTAAATTGTTTATAATTCTGTGCCTTTTATCCAAATGAGAATGAAAACAGTAGTAGTTACTCGTTAATTTAGTAAGTAAACAAATATATTAGTGTTACAAAACCAGTGGACAAAAAAAATGAAGTACCCCAGTGTAAAAAAAAACACAAAGCCTTAATTTTATATTAACAAAAAAAAAAAAAAAACTAAGTATTCGACAATGTACTTTCAGAAGTAGTATCTGTGGTCATTCAGGATATTAATGCAAGTTTTTTTTTACATGAACACTGTATATGAGAAGATACAGACGTGAAATAAAATATACAAAAATTATAAGCCACTCGGCAACCGTCAAGATTAACCTTATCCCAAATTAATATACACGTACAAATTTCTCATGGTAAATGATCAAACGCAGTAGCATCACAGAGTCATCAAATTATCTTTTTTTATGTAGGTGATTTAAGTTTCAAAGAGAAAGACTGAGTTTTGACAAGAGGAAAATTATCAAAATGCCACCAAGGATGTTGGAATATTAAGTCATGTTTTCTAAGTCAACCAGAAAAAGGCATCTTGTCATTGGGAGCATGTCAGATATGAGAAAGACTGGGTGACCTTCAAAATTAAACAAATGAGATAAAAGAAAGCTAGTGAGGTTATGAGTATCCAACCAAAAATTAACAGCTCATCAATTAATAGATGAAAGCAACATTACTACTGAAGTGCCAATTCCTACAGTAAGAATCATATGACATAAAAGTCATCTAAATGGATTCCTTGCAGAAAAAAAAAAAAGACGCCAGCATTAAGTGAAAACAATCAAATAAAAAAGAAAACAAGGCACATAGGATATCTTCTGTGGGCAAAAGAAAAATGAACTAACGAATTACATAGTAACAAAAGAAAAATAAAGAACTGAATTCTCTAATGCAAGAGGGTCTGTTCAAAGACCAATTGGTTCAAGAAACAATCCAAAACAGTAGAATTTGGTGGTAGGGGTTTAATGGTTTGGAGATCTTAAGAAAAAAAAAAAAAAAAAAATTGTTTTATAAAGTTGATAAGAACTGATGGAACACTGAATAACTTTCATTTCAAACATACGCACCGTAGTGGGGGCGCTAGAGGGTGTCGTAAGTGATGTCATCGCGAGGATCACTAGGGGGTTTTGGGTCTTTCAACATCATACCCCCCCCTCACTGCGCCAACCTGACCAGAGATGATCAGCCTCCGGCCCACCCTTGATAAGCGCTTTCAGACACTGGAAAATTACGTTTAGGCCCGATACAAAACCCTGCAAATGCTTCCAACTGGAGGTAGTCAGAGGCACTTTCCATTAAGAGGCGAACCGTACATGAGCTCATCCGAAAATGTGAAAGAATTTACCTATTGTACGGCTATTTTAAAAAAAAAAAAAAAAGGAAAAAAAAAAACTGCTACGAATTAATCATGATACATTAATTTAAAATTATTTATGCATTTTATCTTATTTACGAGTACTAATAAAATGAAGTATTACTTGCTAAAGTCCCACCAATTACCAGATGAAGCAAGAGATGAAATATTCCAACATGAGGAATCACTTTACCATACATTATGTGGAAAGAGTTGAAAACTTGGGTGTATAACAGAAAGGCAGAAAAACTGTAAGTGGTAGAACACTTACAGTTTTACAAAGGCATAAGTCAATACTACAATCAAGAAGAATAGAAGAATATTACTGATGAAACAAGTTTCTATTTCTCAATCCTATGTTGAGCTAAGGCTGTAATTTGTGCCAGTGGGAGCCATACTAAAAATAATGATTATGACTTTTAATGTCCCTATATATCTAACCACTCTTTCTATTTACCTTCCCCCATGTAGCCCCAAGCACAATAGTGGCAGTGGAATGCCTTGCTTGGGGTGAAATGATTAAAAAAAAAATATATATATATTTTTTTAATCATTTCAAATATATATATATATATATATATATATATATATATATTTTAATCATTTCACCCCAAGCAAGGCATTCCACTGCCACTATTGTGCTTGGGGCTACATGGGGGAAGGTAAATAGAAAGAGTGGTTAGATATAGGAAATGTCAGAGGGGGGTGATAGATAGTTGGGTGGGTGGGAAGAGTGTTTGAAAGAATGAAAGCGAGTTAGTGTGTTAGGAGAGGTGTCTATTTGACCTTACATTTACACTCCTGGAGATTGTAGCCGTCGGGGAAGCAGTCTTGTGGAAGGGAATTCCACAGTTGGAAGTGCGAGAAAAGAAACTGTTGGAGTAGAAGTTGCGGTTACATTTTATCGGTTTCACTGTAAAAGGGTGGGAGCTAGTTGCTAATCTAGTATCTTGTGCAAATTCGTACCTAGGGGGAACCAGTGATCTAAGTTCATCGGAGCAGAAGCTGTGAAAGTATTTATAGAAAAGGTACAGGGAAGTCACATCGCGCTGGTGAGAGAGAGACTGCAGGCGGTCTGCTAAGTCGGTATCGATCACATTACAGACCCTCCGCTGTACCTTGTCGAGAAGCCCAAGGAGAATAGCAGGGGCACCCGACCAGATATGGCAACAGTATTCAATGCACGGGCGGATGGTAAAATGTGCAGGATAGATTCAGACGGAAAAAACCTCCGGGCCCTGCATAGAGAACCGACTTTCATAGCAGCAGATTTAGCAATGGATTCGATATAGTCATTCCACCACTGAAAGTGTAAGACCAAGGAGGCGTAGTGTTTTACTCTCTGGGAGGCAAGCCTATATATATATATATATATATATATATATATATATATAAATTTATTGTGCTATTTATTTTTTGCATCAATACAAGCAGCTAATTATATGTTAATTCTACAGCATTTGCAATTGCAAATATTATTTATCCGAAGAAACAGCCCCCCCCCCCCCCCCCACAAGTAGTGGAGAAGATAATTTCTAATAAGCTATTGACTTTGATGGAATATAAAGAACAAAAAGAATAAGCTCAATAAAGAAATGTAATAAAAGTTCTGCTTTGATTCTTGGAGTTTAACTCAACTGGAAATTGCAAACATATAAAACCGATTACACACAATAACTGTTGGCAGTAGAAATGAATAGAGTATAAGACAATGATGTCATTTGAGATTTAAAAAGGCAAAATAGAAAAAAAAAAAAACACACCCAAAAAACATGGAGAGTAAGGCAGAAGAGAAGTGGAATTGCAAATAGAGTGTCCCTTGAACATTGGGCACAACTGTAATAATGTAGAAATATTAAGCTTTCAACCACTGCCTCACCCATTCTAAGGTGTGTTCCTGGACTTGGTTGGGTGCTTAAGTGAGCACCATATAATATTGTATTACTAAATGTTCATATGAAAAACAACCACAGACTAAATGTTTTAGATCTTAAATGATGCAGTCAAAATGAAAAACAAAAAGACCTCGGCTTTGGCCCGCTCCCATAATTATTTCAGTAATTTGTTATGTGCCTTGGACCATAATCAATATCACTGCACAATAAAATTGACTTAACTTCTGCATGTATGAGAAACAACTGATGTGAAAAAGATTTGGAAAACAAATAAGTAGGTAAGAAGTTACTTGATAGACATTGAAGATAAAGGAGTCAGTAACTCGCTTCATTTTGGCTAATATAAAAAAATTTCAGCACTAAGTAAACAGTTGTGTCATTAAATCTTGTATCCTCTAAGCACCGAAGCAACAGTACAAAACAGACATATTTGTGGCAATGACACTCAGTGAAGTGCATTCATTAAACTAAATAAACCGACTAATTTATTAGTTTACTCATCATTTCTGCAGCTTTGAAAGATAATCATAGGAAAGCAAGAAAGAAACTTATTTTTATGGATGATGTCATATTAACATAAAAAAATGGCGGACCTGAAGGAGACTACCACAACCTTTAAATTTGTTATTTTTTTTTTTTTTTTAGTGCAATCATATCAATTACACCCTAAACTTTCCGATTAACAAAAAAATTTGGAAAAATTTCAATATTTCAACAATCGGGGGCTTTATGGCATATCAACCTTGGCGGGTCATTTATTACCAACTAAATCTTATTCATTTATTGCTGGTAGTACCTTTTTCTTTCAACAATTTATTGTTGTTTTTTTTTTTTTTTATATAAGTTTTGTGTCTATTAATACTTTTTTTTTTTCGACTATCGTGATTCATTGGAATTTGTTTTTTAAGGGCAGGGTCCCCAAGTCCTACCCTTGTTATTTAATCCATAACTGGAGGGAAGGGACGAATTAATACCTTTCCCAAGGATACCAGTGCTTAAGTGAATGCAGGGTATTCAACTGGAATTCAAACTCGGCTCACCAATTTCTTTTTCCGAGCCGATATTCACTGTACCACAACGCGCATCTGTCACTAAACGCTTACAGCACCTGGTATTCCCAAGCGGTCACCCATCTAAGTACTGACCAGGCTCAACGTTGCTTAACTTCGGTGATCGAGCGAGAACTGGTATATTCAACGTGATATGGCCGTAAGCCTAATGGAATTTGAACACATGTAATAGAAATTTGTGTGAGAGACATTTTACTACACAGGAATTCTAATCAAAATTTCGCTGTAAATTCGTAATCTATACAGATTATTTAACTGCTATTAACTCTGCTGAAAAATTGAAAAATCACCAATATTTTAAAGAGAAGAAAACAACTTGAAACATTTGGATCAAAATGAAAAATATTTTGTACATCATTCTGAACAAGTAATTGTTGGGTCTATTTTGGCAGTCAATAGCTGTTGGTAAGCATATATTCCAATAGACAGGAAAACTGAAACAGACAAAATTATATTTATTACTTTACAAATTTTATTCATTGATGACAATTATACCTGACATCTTTTTTATAAAAGAAATTATGCACTTTTATCTTTCTATAGATTTAAATTTTCATTTAAAGTACAGATGTGTGTGTGTGTGTGTGTGAAATATAATCAAAATGTGTGAAAAATAATCAAAATAAACAGCATTATTATATGGAATCTCATTCAACTTTCAAGATTTCATTATTCTTCTAGAAAGTCCATTTTAATGCCAGGTTGAAAATTGCCAAAGAAAATTCCTGTCCATTACCGTATTTTTCTGCAGGTAAATCAGCAGGTAAATTCTAATAAACATATTTTAGTTAAGCTGGGTAGAACAGGTTATCTTTACCTAGTAAATGCTATAAACCTGGAACTGGAGAGTGCAACAGATAGAAAGCAACTTTTTGGAAGCAACCAGGCTTCTAAATCAGGAATTGTCTGCATTCATTGTTTCATACAGCTTCAAGCAGAGAAAGAGAAAAATCTTAGAATCTCAAGATAAAAGGATTATATCAATTGAAATGAAAAGACAGTCATTTTCTCATTATAAATAATAACAGTAATTCTCTTTGCTGGCTTGCATTCTATAGTAGTGTTGTTAAGAACAGCATTAAAAAGGCTTGAGATGCTTTGCCCACAACACTGTTTGAAACTAATTTTTCATCATACCTTCAATCCTTTCTTTTTTCTATCTTCCAGCTAAGAGACAATGAAGTTAACAGAAAATGCAGACTTTGCCCAAAAGAAAAATTTGATTATTTCCATAAAAATAAACCTTGCCTGAACTATATTTGATCTTAAAACAAAAAAAAAACAACAAAAATACAAAGTTCAAGAAATTTCTACAAATCCTGAATAATGCTAAATTTATAGTATTTTGATAATGTATATAGATATCTAACAGAATAGTCTAATGATCAGCAATTCAGACATGCAAATTATATGCCCCTCAAGTTGTCAAACAAAATTTATATCAAATTAATTACAAGAAGTAAAAATCTAAATAAATGGGTTTCCTGACAAAAAAAAAAAAAAAAAGGTTACATGGAAAAAACTTAGATTTACAATACTTCATATATGTAATCAGTTGTTTTTTTTTTTTTTGTTTTTTTTTAAATCAAAGTTACTTTTTATGAAAATGAATTGAGCAAAATGTTTGCTAGTTTTATTAATACATGGCAGTAGGAGCATCTTAACTTTTTTTTTTTAATGATGAATTTTGATTGTTTTACAACAGGTGTCACATCAAGCACATAAAATCAATTAACAAAAACATGCCTAACATTGAAGATGTAATAAATTAAAGCACATTTTAGTACATTATGAGGGTCTGCAGAAAAGTTCATAGGCTGATCAAGATACTCTCATCGAATGTGACCAAATGAGGATCATTTTTCAACATAGTCCCCTTGTGGCCTACACACTTCTTCTATCAGTTCTGCAGCGCTTTGATCCTGTTGGTCAAAAAGTCATTAACAGCAGATACAACATCATCTTCACTGTAATACTGGTTTCTAACCAAGTGTCTTTTTTTATGTTGGAGAACAGTCAAGCAGAGTCAAATCAGGAGAATAGGGAAAGTAGTAAACCAGTTCAAAACTGCGGTCACCTACAACAGTCACTGAAACCAAGGACTGGAGAATTGTGTCTTGATGAAATAAAACTTCTTTCGTCATTTTCCTAGGCATTTGGGCTTTTGCAACTACTGCAGCAAATTGGTGTGCATTGTGGCGCAGTTGATATCAGCTTGGAACAAGAAATTGGGGAACCGAGTTCAAATTCCAGTTGAATTCCTTGCATTCACTTACGCACAAATACCCTTGGGAAAGGTATTAATCCGTCTCTTCCCTCCAGTTATGGATTAAATAATAGGACAGATTGGGTTCTATAGCCTTGGTTGGCAACCAGTCTACTTTAGAAAGCAATGGCAACCTACTGCGGGATAATCTTCTGTCCAGTCAGTCATGTCTCGAAAGAGACATGATCGCCCAAGCGTTGCGCATGGCACTTAACTGACTGACTCTTCATTGGTAGTGTAGCTCATTTTGCATCCCTAAAATATGAGACCATCACCTTCCCGGCAGATAAAACAAGCTTGGCTTTATTTGGAGCAGGAGGTTTCCACTGCATGGACTGTCTCTGGTTCAAAATGAACCCAACACACATCCCAGGTCAGAAAATGTTCAAGAAAACCAGTTGGATCTGTTTCAAACAATGCCAGATTTTTCCATGAAGTGATCAGCCTGGCGTGCCTTAGATCAGGTGTCAAAAGATGTAGCACCCACCAGGCAAAATCCTTTGTCATGTCAAGTTCATTGTGCAGACTATTCTCAACTCTCACAGAATATGTTAATAGCATTGGCTATTTGAATTAATATATACCAGATTTCCCAGCTCTAGCATCCCTCTTTCATAGTTAGTCTATGAACTTTTCAGCCCATCCTCATTTGCTTTTTATTTTATAAAAAGATAGATTTGCAAAAAGGAGGATTTGTGTAACTTATGGTGAAAGTAAGCAGAATAAGCAAACAAGGCCAAAAGCTTTTTTGTTGCTGAACAAATCTCAACAGTTGGGATTGACTAGTTCAGACTGATAGCAATCAAATCAAGGCATTACTTAAAAATAATTATTATGATACAAGAGACAGCCATCAATAGACTGAAAATATTCAAATCAAGCATTGGAAATCATTTGATTAATTGCTTTATCATGTGACATTGGCATAAGTTGGGGGAGGGGAGACAAAAAAAAAAACAAACAAACCTTACTTTTGCATACAGTTTGATATTTAAACGTAATACAAGTTTAAATTGAATTTTAATAACATATCAACTCTTTAGAATCATTTTACGCCAAAACTGATTTATTTTCATTTATATTTAGGGAAAAATGGACAATCTTTGTTTTTTTCCGTTTTTTTTTGTATTTTTGTAGATATAATCCAAGTGTTTTCAGAATGTTATAATTCTATTTATTTTAATATTTTCACAATGCATTCAGTTAGAAAAAGTTATACTGTATATTTGGTTTGGAATGCAAGACACCATGGTGGTGGTTCTTGTTTCAATAAGAATGAATGCATAATTTTAGTGCAACCTATTCGTAGTTGTGTTATATTAACCTCTTCCCTTTGGGATTTTCCATAATGGCAGGGATTTTTTTTCCCTGAGGGTTGGTTGGTAAGATTATACTTAGTTTATTTTGCATTTTTCTGCTCCATTGTTCTTGCCACTGATTTTGCATGTGTTTCTTAATTAATGGTTTTAGGTCAATCTATGGGATTTGGTAGTTTTCAGCAACTAGTCTTAATGCTAGTTTAGCACTTTAGTCTGCTTTATCATTGCACTTAATTCCTAAATGGTTAAAAATACAGATGAACAGAATTTTTTTTGAAAGGAGATATGGCATGGACTTTTTTTTAACAGTAATTTAGCTGTCAAAGGTTTTTCCAGACTTTTATTTTTGATAGATATTGATACTGATATGGAATTAGAAAAGATGATAAATTTTGAAGATTTTTCTTTGGCTATATCTATTCTGCACTAAATATAGAGGTTGCATTTCGGAGAGGTTTTTTAATTATAAATTAATTTTTAAAACTAACTGCATATCCTAGTCTATCACTGTCTTTAGAGCCATCATTATAGATGGGCACATATTCTAGATATTGTTCTCTAAAGTTTTGTATTTCCTCTTGGAAAGTGACTGGGTTTGTATTTGTTTTGAGCTCTTATTTAGATTGAAGAGCACTTTGGGCTGCCTTGTTATGCAAGCTAGGATTTAAAGTATGGTAGATTTGCAAAATTTCTCTTCTATCCACAGACTTTCTCTTTCACATTGAATAAAATTTTATAATTAAAAGTGCAGATGTACACCGGGTTGTCTGAGTAGGATTTAAGTTTTGTGTAGGATTGAAAGGCTAACATATCACTTCTGAATTTGAAAGAAACTTCACAAGCTTCTAACCATCAGAGGCTTTCTTTAGATGTTCTGAAAGCTCCAAAGGAGAGTTTCAATTCTGATGGATGGGATCCAATATATTAATAATCATTTCACCCAAGCAAGGCAAAAATGCCACTAGTGCACAGGTACAGGGGATGTTGAATGAAAGATATAAGATGGATGGGAATCAAGTAAATAAAAAATGACAATTGACATTACATTTAAACTTTTAGAGATTGTAGCTATCAGAGAAGCATGCAAATGGAAATGAGTTCTACAAACGAGAAGGGCAAGAAAAGAAACTGTTAGAGTAGAAGAGACGGTTACATTTAATTAGTTTGACAGTAAAAAGGTTGCGGCCTTAATGCCACTCTAGTAGCATGAGTAAATACATGTGGTCAAGGTACCAAAGTAAAAAGCTCATCAGAGCAGTTGCCATCAAAGTACTTGTAGAAAAGACAGAGGGAAGCCACATCACATGTATAGATGTTCTGATGTAGTCCAGTTCAGAGCATGTTAAAACTCTATAGATCTTTAGAAGGGTTTGTCTATCTGCACCCCAATCTGAATTTGCAATCACTCATAGGGGATTTAGAGACTTACTGTGTTTCAGATATTTGATACGCAGTATGAAATTTAACATTGTCAAAAATGATTCTTAGGTACTTAAAATGTCTGGCATCCCAAATTTGTTTCCCCAATTTTAAGAAGAGAGTCATTGTGCATTTTTCTTTTTTTGAACACATTGCATCTTGCTTGTTGATAATTTAAAGCTGTTTGTTGTAGCCCATTAACTTATGTTTAAACACTTGTAATTTGTATTTAATTGTGTATATGTTTTTAGATCTATCAGGAAGAGACAGCTAAAGTTTCTGGGACATGCAATGAGGAAGGGGGGCTTGGAGAACCTGATACTAACAGGCCAGATAGAAAGGAAAAGAGACAGAGGAAAGCAGTGGATAACATATTTGAAGGACCTGATCAGGTGGATGACGGAATGAGACTTGCATGGTGCAACAGGAGAAAACGTGCTAAGAGCCACCAGTGATAGGGAGATGTGGAAAGCCATTCTTATTCTTCTATATGCCCTGTTCTTTCAGGCCTACGTCCTGAAAGAACAGGGCACATAGAAGAATAAGAACATACTAGGAAGTAGTCTACATATAGGGAATCATCCAAACCTGGGTTAAGACAATTTATTATGCTGTTTATTTTAACGTTAAACAAAGTGGTTGATATCTCCCCATGGGCAAATTCTACCTGGAGTTTAGCATCAGAAAGGGTAGAACCCATCTGTACTTAAATGTTCTTCCTGAGGGATAATTTTTAATAAACATAATGCAAATAATACATTTCTGTTTAAAGATAAATTTTTAATGTGCAATAAAAAGTGGATATCTGGCAACAATTTGAAACACAAGAGATGATAGAGCAAATAAAATGAATTCTCAGCAGTCATTTTTTTTTTTTGTTTTTAATCATATCAGCCCGAGCAAGGCGGTAACGCCACTGATGTGCAGGGGGTTACATAAAAGTGAAAAGATTGGAAAAAAGAAAGCCGGAAACCACATCCTAAACAGGGAACAAGGGATGAGCCTCTACACCTGTTCAATAGACATGGGTGAAGTGTGAACCGGGCGATAGTTTAGTCTATCTACTCCAATTGTAAGAATAGTAATGATTTAACAAATATCAAATTGACTGCATGGCTAAACTAGTATAAAATCTGAAATACATCCATAATCAAAAAAGGATCAGTCTTAGATTCGATATACCAAAAGCTGGTCATCATGCAAAAATCATACATGAATATAAGAGATCTTCAAGATAAACAAATGATTGAATTCAACAAGTCAGTTAAGTGCCATACGTGATACACACTTAGGCAATCAGGTCTCGAAAGAGACATGACTGACTGGGTAGAAGGTTATCCCGCAATAGGTTGCCATTGCTTTCTGTGGTAAACCAGTTGCCAGCCAAGGCTATAGAACCTAATCTGTTCTATTATTTAACCCATAACTGGAGGGAAGAGATGGATTAATACCTTTCCCAAAGGTATTTGTGTGTAAGTGAATGCAAGCCATTCAACTGGAATTCAAACTCGGCTCCCCGATTTGTCATTACGAGTTGATATCCACTACACCGCAAACAGCAAAATGACGGATGATATACAGCAGCATCGAACCACGGGAGCTGGTGATGGTATGCCAGAGCTAGACGGACGAGATCTAACACACACGACAGGCTGCCGGTTTCAACAAGTACCATTCCTAATTCAATTATTTGACGGCATCAATAAATAAAAGGCTTCTGGAAATACTAAAACTATCGCCCAGTTTCACACTCCACCCACGTCTATTGAACAGGCGAAGAGGCTCATCCCTTGTTCCCCGTTTAGGATGTAGTTTCTGGCTTTCTCTTTTCCAATCTTTTCACTCTTACGTAGCCCCCTGCGCATCAGTAGCGTTACCGCCTTGCTTGGGGGTGAAATGATTAAAAAAAAAAAGAAGAAAAGTTAATGAGATGTCCTAATATTGTCATTGCGAGAACATGAGATTTTAGGTTTCTTTGCTGACCAGGCAAAATAATATTAACGTTTGACTGGCAAGTTTTGGATTATCAGATTTAGTCACTACACATAGATATTTTCAATTACCATTTATTGTTATAGAATTTTCCAGATGGTAAAAAAATTGTCTGAAAGACTACAAATTCAATACTTTGAAAAAACACCAAGGACAGTATAAAAAAAGGAACAAAAAAGCAATGTGTGTTTGGAATAATGAATTTGCTTGAAAAATGAAAGAAGTGAGTGTTAGAAAACAAGTAATATGCTGTACAATAAAATTATTGTCATGGAAAAAAATGGCAAGTACATTTTCTGACCAGAGAGAGACAGAGAGAGAGAATCTAAGCAAGAGCCAACAACCTACCACGGAGCCAATTTCCCTGACAAGCTGTAGGATGAAACCGTGGTAGGTTGTTGGTTCTTGCTTAGATTCTCTCTCTCTCTCATATATATATATATATATATATATGCACACTCATCATGGGCACATATATATATATATGTGTGTGTTGTTTAAGTCTATGAGCGCTGCTATAATCCTTGACTTCAGTTTATCTTTGTTGTTACAAGAATTTTTGTTTGTCTCTTGCTCAACTGCACTACACACAGAATAGATTTTAAAAAATATACGCATATGCCAAATTAATATAAAATGCGACAATTTACCCTATGCATCCTGTAGATTAATGAAAATCTTATATTTGACTGGTCAGAAAATGTACTTGTCATTTTTTTCCATGACAATAATTTTATTGTACAGCATATTACTTGTTTTCTAACACTCACTTCTTTCATTTTTCAAGCAAATTCATTATTCCAAACACACATTGCTTTTTTGTTCCTTTTTTTATACTGTCCTTGGTGTTTTTTCAAAGTATTGAATTTGTAGTCTTTCAGACAATTTTTTTACCATCTGGAAAATTCTATAACAGAATAAAATGGTAATTGAAAATATCTATGTGTAGTGACTAAATCTGATAATCCAAAACTTGCCAGTCAAACGTTAATATTAATGACAAACAAACAAACATTATTTACATTTATTAAATCATCTGTTAATATTTCTTTGTGTAACCATTATTGCAAATTACAGCATGTAGGTGTTTAGAGCAGTCCCCTATGAATTTCTTGCATGTTTCTTGGTTAATATTTTTCTATTCTTCACAACAAAATTCCTTTAGTTCATGAAGGTTTTGTGGGTTCCTTCTTTGTTTTCTCAGTTTCATCTCTCTCCATAAATTTTCTGTCGGATTGCAATCTGTGCACTAAAGCAACACTAGATCAAGATTGATCCACATCCAAATTTTACAGTTCGGATATTATTCTTTGGTGAATAGTCATTATCCTTTTTTTTCTCCAGACCTTTGCCACAGCATTTCTGCCAAAAAGTTCAATTTTCATTTTGTCTAACCAAAGTACATTTTCCCAACATGCTGCAAGTTTGATACAGTGCTCATTTGCAAAATCCAGTCTAGGAAGACGGAAGTCTTGATCAATTATTTTGCATTTCTCCATTTTGTCAATATTTAAAAGAACAGTTAACAGAAAAAGAATGATGTAATACTTTTAATCATTCCTACATTCTAGTTAAAAAAAAAAAAAAAAAAAACTTTTCTAAATTAAAAACATGTGTTATAAACTTTTGAATTACAACATATATGAGTATATGGCTACTATATAATAATAATAATAATAATAATAATAACAATAGTAATAGTAACAAAAATAATAATGTTAATACTAGTAATTGTTATACTATATTTTAGTTCGTCTTGAAAAACCCACCGAGGACAAACTTGGAAGGAAAAGGAGAGGAAATAAAAAAAAGAAACAAACGAAGTACATGAGCATATGTCAAATACTCGTAGGAAAGAAAACAAACCCCGAGACGAGAACCCTAACACTAAAGCGCTCAATACAATAGTAGAGCAACAAATAAGAATAAATCTAAGTAAGAGCCAACAAACCTACCTAGGTTTCACCCTACGGCTCGTCAGGGTGAAACCTACGTAGGTTTGTTGGCTCTTACTTAGATTTATTCTTTCATTTTATATATATATATATATATATATATATATATATATATATATATATATATATATATATATATATATATTCTAGGAAGACGGAAGTATATGAGCATACGTCAAATACGCGTAAAAAAAAAAAAAAAAACAAGACGAGAACCCTAACACTAAAGCGTTCAATACAATAGTAGAGCAACAAAGAAAGAATAAATCTAAGTATGAGCCAACAAACCTACCTAGGTTTCACCCTATGGCTCGTCACGTTAAGATGGCCCTTATGAAATCATTTACAATAGACTGCTGCTGTTATATATATATATATATCCAAACAATATATACATCTGTGTCTTTCTTTCTTTTTCTCTACCCTTACTTCCATTTTTAATATACACACAAAAAAATAAGCTGAATTTATTTTCCCCATAATGTTTTGGTCTCGTTGATGAAATGGGTGGTTCAAAATACTTATCGAAATGGATATCCAAATTAAGAACATTTGAATTTTTATATGTAATTATATATGTATACATTTAAATCTACTAAACGGTCAGTTTGTAATATACACCTGATGATTGCATAAAACATGAAACTATGTCATGCCATCAATATAGGGCTATTTGGGTTTCAGTCCTGGGTTAAAAAGCAATCGGATGTCTAACCGTATTTTTTTTTTTTTTTAAATCATATCACCCCAAGCAAGGCGGTAACGCCACTGATGTGCAGGGGGCTACATAGGAGTGAAAAGATTGGAAAAGAGAAAACCTGAAACCGCATCCTAAATAGGAAACAAGGGATGAGCCTCTTCACCTGTTCAATAGACGTGGGTGGAGTGTGAACTGGGCGATAGTTTAGTCTATCTACTCCAATTAAATACTTCATTGTTATGAATAAAATATTATCTTTTTAAAAAGAAATCAGACAGAAAATAATATTTTAAATAAAAATATTAATTATTATCTGACTTTTTCTCTATTCACAAGTTAAACTTATAACTTTTTCATGTCCTAACACAGCATACCTTATGATTTTCTTTTGATGTATACTGATGAGCTGTGATACAACGAAACAGATCTGTCTGCAGATGACTATTTACACACCGTGATTGAGCACTCTGGAAGATTGGTAGACTTAAAAAAAAATAAAAATAAAAAATAAAAAAAAAACAGTAACTACTCTAGCATTTACATATCGTTCATTCAGTAATGAATTAGAACACTAACTACTGGTGTATGTATACATGGTATATCACACGCTAAAAGTCTGCCAACTTCTACTGAGTGCCCATAGCTCAGAGGTAGAATTGCCGGCTGACGCCAATTCAGTCGGGTTTCAAACTTGGGTAAAAAGCAATTGGATGTCTAACCGTACTGATGAGCTGTAATACAGTGAAACAGATCTGTCTGCGGATGACTATATATATATATAATTTTACTCTAATTTCATAATATTGTCTTCAGTTGCATTTGTATACATTAGGATACAATTGCGAGCAGAGATCAGTCAGTCAGTTAAGTGCCATACATGATACACGCTTGGGCGATCATGTCTCGAAAGAGACATTACTGACTGGGCAGAAGATTATCCCGCAGTAGGTTGCCATTGCTTTCTGCGGTAGACTGGTTGCTGACCAAGGCTATAGAACCCAATCTGTCCTGCTATTTAATCCATAACTGGAAGGAATAGACGGATTAATACTTTTCCCAAGGGTATTTGCATGTAAGTGAATACAATGGATTCAACTGGAATTCGAACTCGGCTCCCCAGCTTCTCGTTCCGAGCTGATATCCACTGTACCACCACACACATCCTAAAGACTTAGTTCAGACCTTGTCTACCATGATATCTTCTGTGGTCAAGTGGTAAAACACATCAGATATAATGATGGTATCTTCCCAGTAACAGGAAATAGTTAGGTTTGAATTCTGCCGGAAGATAGATATTTTCCAAACAATATTTCTCAAATATCTAGGTTGGTGGATATTTAAAATGTACTGTATAATTATATATATATATATATATATATATATATATATATATATATATATAAAAAAGACTATCCACTCAAATACGAGTATCCATTAAAAATAATGTTCAAAACAAATAGATTTAAATAAATATCTCGGTTAATAACAATTTCATAAATTTCCATATGATTGCATTTTATATGTAGATATAATTATTGTTAATCAGTTTTTGGATCATAATTAAATTAGACCAGTACAGAGTTGTATTAAAAAATGTTCAGTACATACATATTGTAGAGCTTTTGAATATTTCTCATTTTGAAACGAGTTATTTTTGCAACCTAGGTTTCAACATTTCAGGATCTGGCGATTTATAATTAATTTTCCGTTTTCAAATGTACAGAGATTTTTTACAAACACACACTTAAGTGGAATTTTTAAACAAATAAAACTTTCAAAATTAGGGAGAAATTACTTAAGGATCTTAAACACTTTCATCCAGGTTTGTATGATCCTAAGATGTATTTTCTGGTGTGATTACATCTGGACATTATTTCTGATCTTTCACTTAGTAATTTTTTTTTTTTTTCTGGAAACAATATTATGGCTAAATTTTCTTCACACAATCTGCAGAGATCACCACTGTTGTAGGGTTTGGTTTTTTTTTTTTGACTATCCTTCATGTTATATCAGGGTCTTTTAATTTTTTTGTTTTAATTTTCACACATGGTTAGCTGGTTTGGAACAATTTTTAAGGTTTTCCAGCTTGAATATAGATTTGCAGTTATTATATTTTTTTAAAAGTACTTTTTGTAGATCCCAAAAGTTTTTCTTTGTCCATCTGTATGATGTACTCCTGCTTTGTAAATAACCCTTTCTATTTTACAAAGTTCGTCAAGTGAGCATTTGTTTTTCTCCCTTACAGTTACATTCTTTATTAGTGATATTATGTTGCACATAATTGGAGTAGATAGATCTATCACCCGGTTCACACTCCACCTACGTCTATTGAACAGGTGAAGAGGATCATCCCTTGTTCCCTGTTTAGGATATGGTTTCCGGTTTTCTCTTTTCAAATCTCTTCACTCTTACGTAGCCCCCTGCACATCAGAGACGTTACCGCCTTGCTCGGGGTGATATGATTTAAAAAAAAAACAAACAAACAAAAAAAAAAAAAAAACATTTTTTCAAGTTTCTGGCGTTTTGCTTTTTTATGTGCGTTGTGGTGCATTGGATATCGGCTTGGAACGAGAAATCGGGGAGCCGAGTTTGAATTCCAGTTGAATCCATTGCATTCACTTATGCACAAACACCCTTGGGAAAGGTATTAATCCGTCTCTTCCCTCCAGTTATGGGTTAATAGCAGGACAGATTGGGTCCTATAGCGTTGGTCGGCAACCAGTCTACTGCAGAAAGCAATGGCAACCTACTGCGGGATAATCTTCTGCCCAGTCAGTCATGTCTCGAAAAATCGCCCAAGCGTGTTTCACATATGGCACTTAACTGACTGATGTAATTTTCTGTATTACTAGTATAGCTATAACTTAAATAAAATATTTAATAGAAATTAATTCTGAGTTTTTTGGGAAGTGTTTATTAATTGATTTAAAAAACATTTGCCTATTTTGGATTTTGCTTCTATGTTAGATGGTGAATTGAACCGAATAATGTTTCAATTTCTAGTATTATTTTTCATTTGTTTGTTTAATCAAGGTTTGTATTCTAATTTTTGAATAGTGAAGATGAATATCCATGGTTCCATGGTTTGAAGCTTCTACTCTGTATTTGGAGAGTCAGTTGGGTGTAGTTTATTATGAGCTGCTCAAACCAACTGAAACCATCAGGACTACAATTGATGTGTTTGAGCCGAGCACTAAAGAAAAAAATGGCTGCTATATGAGCAAAAACAAAGTAATTTTGCAAAACTAGGTCACATGTTACAAAATGGGTGAAAACCTACTTGGAAACATAAATGAAAAGTGTTTTGTTAAAAACAACCACCAAGAAAAATTTATTAATTTTTGATTTAATTTTTCCAGTATTCTTATATGTTTACTTTTTGCTGGAGATCAGTCAGTTAAGTGCCATACGTGATACATGCTTGGGTGATCATGTCTCTTTCGAGACATGACTGACTGGGCAGAAGGTAATCCCGTAGTAGGTTGCCATTACTTTCTGTGGTAGACTAGTTGCCAGCCAAGGCTATAGAACCCAATCTGTCCTGCTATTTATCCATAACTGGAGGGAAGAGATGGATTAATACCTTTCCCAAGAGTATTCGTGGGTAAGTGAATGCAAGGAATTCAACTGGAATCGGAACTCGGATGGAGATAAGAAATGTAAAACTGTTCCATAATTTTTTACTTTCCAAGTGCTTTCGGCCTCTTCACAGACTATTTTCAAGGATCTTATTTTTCTGGTGTTATGTTCTTACGTTTGATTGTAATGTAATTTTTGTTTTTTAGTGTTTTTTCAAAAGGAGAGTTCTTTAAAGCTGTCACGTGATGTGTGCAGTAGGCAGCATGTGAGCAATTTTTTTTTTTAAAACTTTCAAAACTTCATTTTTACTGTTAAATAGCGTAAAGTTGATGGCAGGAGAAAACTGTTTGATATATAGTGCCTCTCTTATACCGAGATACCTTTGATATTGGTATATAAATAGTATTTTTGTATTTACATCTAAAATTTTTCTTGTAAGTTATGGGTTAATAAATATTTTTTTATTGTATTGTATTACTAGATAGGTGGCATGTAAGGCATCTACTCAGGGAAGTGGTAGTATGGCCAATATAGGTAAATGATTTATGACAAGAAACACAATCTTGTAAAGGGCATTGAAATTCATACACTATATGTCATCGCTAGTTTAGATTTGATTGCGTTATTACAATAAGGTTTGCCGTCTTCCATTTTCTATATTTTATTATGAATTTTACATGTTTTTGAGGAATTATGGCAGCAATATGGTGTTTAATAATTTTTCATATAAAAATGTTATCCAGTTTATAATTAATGTGCATTTAGTTGTAATAAAATATGTTATTTTTAATACTAGTGTCATGTATTTTTTGTAAGAATAATTTTATTTGTCTATCAATGATGAAGTTAAGAAAATTATTGTTGACTAATGTTTGTTTTATATGTTTTAGTTCGCTCAAAAATATTCTTTGGGAGGAGGAATTTTGATGTGCTCTATTTAAAAAGTTTGTTATTACTGTTATTTTATATCTTTCTGAGTATTGGCTATTAAAATTAAGACGAGTTCTTACTGGTGGGGTTTTATACAGATAAGTGATAAACGTGTTGGTTTTTAGCTTTATATTAATGTCAAAAAACAGGATTTTGTTATTGCCCATGAGTTGATAAGTAAATTTCAGTGCGGAGTTATTTTCAAAATTTAATTTTAGATTTATGATTTCATCCATAATTTTTATTAAAACAAATATGTTATCAACATACCTTGTGTAAATCTCTTGTTTGTTGGTTATTCTAAACACTTTGTTTTCGATATGCAACATGGAAAGATTTGAGAAAGTATGACCTCATGGGGTTCCCCATACTGACACCGTTAGTTTGAATGTAGATGTTACCATTATGGTCTGAAAATAGAGTTTGTGTGGTGCACATAATAAGTAGTCTGTGAAGAATTGCTGCTTGGAATTTTAGAGGCGGGATAGATGGAGGTTTGTAAATGCAGTCGCTAATTATATTCAATTTTTTTTTAATTGGGATGTTAGTAAAAAGGTTTTCAACATTCAGCAAAGTTAGAATGTTGCCTCTGGAATTAGTAGCTCTTAATATATAAAGGAATTCGTTAGTTGAAGCAATGCTGTAATTGTTAGATATGTATGAAGAAATTATGATTTAAGGTTTTAGATAGTTGATATACCGGTGTAGATATTTGTGATATAATGAGTCTAAGAGGAAAACCTGATTTATGGGTTTTTACATTACCATAAAGATATCCTAGTTGATAATAACCAACAATTTTCTTGATTTTTAAACTACTAACATCTGCGTTATTTTTAAAATATAACCTGAAGAAGAACTGCATTTTTCTGAAACATGAAAACTTTTGTATAATGCTTTTATAAACTATTGTAATAACAAAATTACAATATTAAGCTCTACTTTGTATTGAGCACTCTTTATAAAATAAATGCATGAACAGTGGGTTTTAATCTATCTGTTCTTTCATTTCCTTATATAATATATATATCTGCATACACATATATATGCACATGGACCTGTTGCCGAGTTATTAGAACATTCACTTTCTCACCATGAGATCTGGACTTGAATCTCACCATGGTCTCCATGTCAGGAAGATAAAGTTTTTGTTTCAGGCTGGAGGAAATGATCCCAGAAAGTACCCGGAAACTATACCACAATTTGACACAAGCCTTCTGAGTGAAATTGGGTAGATGAAGCCCTTTGGAAGCTGTCGATAGTTGTGCTAGGACGAAGTCATTAGTCATCATGGCCAAGGGTTTGAGCATGCTGAACTTGTTCAAACTGTTAGTCACATTAGATAATGCACTCTCTCCCAGAAACTGTAACTAAGGTCTGTTTAGCATAGTTTCAATATAAACTACAAATGGTCTTCGCAGGTGTTGAACAAACAAAAATATGCCTGAGCAGGTGTCTGTAATGTGGATTATCTAGCCACCCTAGTAGACGTGCTTCCTTGGATATGAGTGGACAAATCAATATATATATATATATATATATATATATATATATATATATGCACTATCCACACCATTTTATCCTTAACACTAAAAAAATGCGATCAAGATCCACAAAGTCAACAAAACGGATACTTCCAACAAAAATTACACAAATTTCATAATACTGTCTTACAAAAACTTTCAACTAAAGTTACAAATTAACGACTCAAATACTAAGATCGTTACCAAACCCTCCAAGATTATTGGTGATATAATCAAGAAGAAAAAATATCAAACACCATTTCAAGTGCTAAGATTTACCAAATACAGTGTCTACAATGCAAGAACATGTATGCAGGAGAGACATCCTGTGATCTAAAATCCCGGACCCATGAACACAAAAGAAACTTATGTTTAGACAAACATTCTAACTCTTTTGGTTTACATGGGAATGACTTGAGACATAACTGATTTCACTAATGCTAGCTTAATTAAAAAAAGAACATAACCTTTTAAGGAGAAAGTATTTTGAAAACATTAATAGCATTACTAGCAACTATAAAAACTTGCTTAAAACATTACATTACTTCACCATCTTGTTACCTGTCTATTGTTCATGAATCTAACTTCTCAATCAGTTATGTGCCATACTTGATACATGCTTGGGCAATCTTGTCTCTTTCAATCCATGACTGATTAGGCAGATATTTTCACAGTAGGTTGCCATTTCTTTCTGCGGTTGCCAACCAAGGCTATAGAATCCAATCTGTCCTGCTATTCAACCCATAGCTGGAGGGAGAAGAGATGAATTAATACCTTTCCTAAAGGTATTTACTTGTAAGTGAATGCAATGAACGCAACTGGGATTTGAACTTGGCTCTCCAATTTCTCAGCCAATATCCACTGCATCACAACACACATTCCTTATATCTAATAATAAATAAAATAATAATACTTTTGAATATTATCCTAAATAATTCATAATATTATAACAATATTCTCTATATTACATAAAATAATATTTTAATAATAAATAATAATAATGTTCTAAATAGACAAAACAATGAATATATAAAAATAAATGAAATAAATCAAATAATACCAACTTCCAACTTCAATGAAAGATTTAAATCAAAAAATTTATTACATTTTCATTTACCCACAATGGAAGCATTGTATACATCTTCACCACATCCTCAATGATTTAAACAGAAATGTCTAGACCAGGGGTCGGCAACCTTTTGGAGAGTGAGGGCCAAAAAGCTATATAGAATCATGGAGGAGGTCCAAACAGCTATGGCTCCAGTGTCATGGAGAAGAACCATGTTATTAAATATATGAATAAATTTTCTGTGTTTGAAGAAAGCAAGGATTCATTATAATTTAATACCTGACAAGAATTTAGTTAAAAAAATATTACATCTTAAAAATAAATGTTTTATAAATCAGTATTGAAAAAAAAAATTCCATTAAAATGAGTTGAAATCACTATTTTATATTCATTTAAAAGTGCCCGCTCACAAAAGCAGTTTCACAGAAAAAGTGAAAGTGTGGCCATATACTAATTTTGGCGATCCCTACAAATAAAAAAAAAAAAAAAAGAAAAACACATTCTCCAGGTAAAAAGAAATAATTTCTTTAATTAGGACGCAATATATTCAGTTTATCAACTGTCACTTTGGTTTGATTTACTTATATTTATATCGTGTTCTGAGTAAGGTAGGAGGCTAGACAAGATTTACTCGAGGGCCGGATGTGGCCTGTGGGCCAGGGGTTGCCCACCGCTGGTCTAGACATTTTATTACACACTTACTTACATTATCTAACATTACTAACAAACACACACATACGTTACCATCCCAAAGATTTCTCACACATATATATAAAAAATATTATCTATCATTTTAATACACTTGACATGTGTATTATCACACACACATACATGTAAACAGACAAGCATTTTGATAACTACATATATGTATGAAACTTTTCCACATACACAAATTTAAAACAATAATCATCTCTTGCTTTAATACATGTGACACCTGTCTAACCAATAAGAATCCACCCCAAACAACATTCCAGTATACTATCTCTTTGTAAAAATTTTTCATTTTTAATTCTCCTCTGAATTATTTTTTTCATCTTTAACTTGATCTCTGAAGAAGTGAAACATGTTAGATTAAGACCTTTTCGTGCATGTACTAGCCATTTCTTATAAAATATGTAGGTTGGAAAAATTTGCGATGTATACTGTTTCAGTTTTTTTTTTCTTAGAAGTGAATGATAGCAAAAAAGAATCTGCAATAATACATGGAAAAACAAAAAAAAAAAAAAAAAAAACAAAACATACAAAAAACTGACATCGATCGTGGGTGGGGGTAGAGAAACAGAGAGATAGACATATATATATACCCAGATAGAAATAGAGTAGATAGATACACAAAAAATAAAGGAACGAAAGAGATAGACATTTAAGAACTTGACATAATTGTGATCTTCCCAATCACTGAATTTATTCAAGTCAGTACAGAGACTGCGATAAATCCCTTGAACATGTCAAATGCAATACATATTGTACAAAACAGCTGATGTTTGACTGTGAGGTGAGCTCAGGCAATGTACATCTCAGCAAGAAATAGCAGTTTGATACAACACTACAATAACAAAACGATGAGGAAGTGTTCCTGGCTTTGATCAAAGCAAAATAAAATAAATTACTCATTTAGTTTCTCCTAATTTAGAAATTGTAGTGTATGACCAAAATGGATTTTTTTTTAATAAGAGGTTGCTTCATCAGTGATTTTCACTTGTTGATGTTAGTCGCTGGTTGCGTTCTAGAGGTGATTCAATTAACATTAGCAAATTGTCCGTGCATAGAAAAACAGTTGTTAATAACAGGTGGTGCTGATGAAAAGGGTCCCATATGGCAGGTTCGACTATATATATATATATATATATATATATATGTGTGTGTGTGTGTGTGTGTGTGATGAAATAAAGATAGATTGCGATAAGTTTCCTATTAGTTGTAACAAGCTTCTCCAGAGGCCTTGATATAAAGGTGAAAATTGGAAGAAACAAAGAGACATAGGTATGTTAGGGTTAGGGTTAGTTCTTATTGGTCAGGTACTTGTCACATGTATTAAAGCAACAGATAATTTTTAAGTATGTGTGTGTATAAATAATTATTAGTCAGAGTCAAATTAGACCAGCAAACAATTGTATTAAAAAGTGTCCAATACATATTTAAAGAAAGATGAAGATTTAACATGCAGAGCTTTTAAAATATCAGCTGATATCATCAAATGTGAGGGCTGGGGGGTCGTAAGATCCATCAGCCTAGTCTGTGCAGACAGAAAGAGCACTTCATTCGCTCCTTACAACTGTTTGAGGGATAGTGAGTTTTCTTTTTCAATTTTATCACTCTTGTGGAACTGTGGGTTTACACACCCGCTCACATTTTAATTATATTTTGATTAAAATTTAGTTTTAAACGAGTTCCAACTTTCCCTTGTTTTCCTGTGTCCTGTCTATTATTAACAGTAATGCCAACAAGCACCTTTGATAATGTGTTGGCTGAAAGGATCCTAAGGTCTACACAATACTTTAATTTTGTTATATATATATAAATAAATCTATATAAAATACTAATATATGCACACAGATTGTTTCATATGCACTTCAAGGTACCATCTCCAGCAGGAAATATTTTATTTAATGCAGGTTGTTTATTTTGTATAATAATAGTTTATAGATGGATGTGCGTTGTGGTGCAGGAGATGTCAGCTCGGAGGGGGAAATCGGTGAGCTGAGTTCCAATTCCAGTCAAACACTTTGCATTCATTTGCGCACTGGTACCCTTGGGAGAGGTATTAATTCGTCCCTTCTCTCCAGTTATGGGTTAAATAACTGAGGTCTGTTGTTCATGCGATCTGTGGCAGACTTCTGCACTGATTGTTTGTTATCAGCAGTTTCAAAGAGTGTGGATGGTGCTACACAAGCCTTCACCACTTTAAACAATTCTTTGTGTAGTAGTCTAAGTTAGACACTCATACGTTGAAATCGGCGAGAGAGTCCATAGTTTATAGAGTTCTGGGTCTTTCCTTGCATCGGCTGTTGTAGAGTATTTTGATGTTATCTACTAATATTTGTCCTATGTTAGTTGTATTTTGTTCGTTCATGAGATACTGGTTGATGTGCGTACAGAGCTTTGACATGCGAAAGTTTAATCTGTGTGAGAGTGTGATGCAATATAAGTATTTAATGTTTTTTTTATTATTAATGCTGGAGATGCAATCTCCAAAGAGCCATGAGAATCCATAGACATTATTTTCATTAAAAGATACAAAATTACTAAATGTTAAAAATAACAATACTACACCAACCTGTGTACTTCAAAAAGAAATCTATCAATAACAGTTATACCAGTCGATACTAGTTACATTATAAGAGTTAATAAATGTATGTTTGGGCATCAGAATGTGAAAAAGCATCAGGAAAAAAATAAACCTTTTCTTTCTTTTTAAAAAGAATTGCCATAAAGGATGAATATAGCATGTTACCCAATGGACACAAAAAAGAAAATGCAAGATACCTAAAGACATCCATCAAGGAATAGTCTTGTTGAATGTATTAGAATGGAGATAATGAAGATCCTCACAACTATTAAACATGTATAAACTATTCTCAACTGTAGTTACAAATTGACTAACACCATCATAAATGAAAATCAACCATGAAAACATGTAGGTTTTAGAAGTACTTATTCAACAACAGACCATTTACAAGCAATAAACCAAGTGGAGAAAAAAAAAGAAAAAAAAAAGAAGATAAAGCACTTTGTTAGGATTTTGTTGACAAGGAAAGGTATATGACTCAGTTGAACAGTCAGCAGTCTGTGAGAGTATAAAATAGTATAAAAATTTATTGAGAATATATACAATAACATTTGTACAATAATTTTATTATACAAAGATGAAAGATAAAAGGTTGAAAAAGGAATGAGACAAGAATACAATTTCACATAAATTATTTACGGATGCCTTGAAAGTAGCTTCTGTGAAGTAATGAAATCTAAATGGAAAATATTTGAATCATCTATGATTTATTGATGACAGTTTGCAAATACAAAAATCATCAGATGAGTCACAAGCTAAGCTCAATGAACAAAACAAAGTATAAAAAAAACTCGATTTAGATTTAAAGAAGAACAGAAATACGAGAAAATGCCAATTGCAACATTCTGAAAAGATAAAAAGAGATCAAGAACTGGAAGGGATCCAAAAATACTGTTACTTAGGAGAAGTGATAAAAATTAGAGAATGAGCCTGATAATCAAAAACACCAACAAGCTGGAAAGTATTTAGTAAAAACAGACCTAATGAAAAGCACCTTGGCAATAAACTAAAAACTGTAAATGGATGTATAATAATGCTAGTGAATACATACAGATATGAAACATGGAAATTAGTAAAATTAGTTGAAAACAAATTTGGAAATGTACAAAAATCCTTGGTAATGGCAATACTAGTGATAGAAAAAAAAAAAAGAGGTGCAAACAGCAAGAGAATAAAAATTAAAACTGTTGTGAATGTTTTTAAGGGCTTATATACATGGCAGAACAATCAAGTATTGAAGACCTCTTTGAAGCAAGCAAGAAGTAAATAAACATTGATTAAAAAAAAATTTTGAGGTGGGGAAGGTATTTTCATTTAAGTTTGAAAGGTCATTTTGTCACATTTGAGCAGAAAATCACAAATAAACATGGAAATAGCCTTGTTGACTTTATTAGAAAGGAGATAATGAAGATCTTCACAACTATTAAACACTAGCAGTATAGCCCAGCGTTGCTCGGGTGTAATGAAAGCTTTAAAACTAATCCATGGTTCTGGAGCTCAGACTCTTTGGACATTGGCACGAAAGACTAAAAAGCAATAGTTGTTTTCAGTTAAAGCGAAACCGCAGACTGAAAGACAAATGAATGGATGTGAGTCAAATTTTGATTTCCTGGCATCGATATCAAATTTTCTGCACTATTGTAAGAACTGCAACCTTGAAACTTCTGAATATCATTTCTTATGTCTTTGTCTATGAGTGTATCAAATTTGATTAAAATCGGACCACTCCTTCTATAACCTGATTTTTTTGATTATCGATTATCGATATTTATCGGGGGTACCTCGACACAAAACCTAGCTAAGAACACTTGCAGACACTTATAGTACAACTGTGTAAATTTTCAAGAAAATCGGTTCAGCCGTTTCAGAGTCTATAGGTAACGGACACACAGACACACACAAAGTTCCATTAAAAGATTTTATTGAAGTGATTAAACAACCAACAATGGTATTGCCCAGGACATATAGCAAGGAAAGAAGAACAATAGTAGCTGGTGCCAAAAGAATGGCAAACGCAATAGATGAAGACTAGACAAAAAGATTCTTAGACAAGATAAATAAAAAAATTAAAAAAATTTCCTCATAGGACATGGCAGAAACTGCACAATCTTAGTTCCATTTGAAAGTGTCCAGCAGTGGAATCCTAATAGCTGATACTAATAATACTATATAGTTAATATTGTCTTCAGAATGTATGCAGTCATGGCCCTCCACATCTCCCTATCCTTTACAGCTCTTAATACTTTTTCTCTTGGTATCTCTTCCAAACTCTGTTCTGCCATCCACTTGCTCAAGCCTATCAAGTATGTCTTGCATTGTTTTCCCTTCTCTTTCCCTCTATCAGTCCTGTGAGTATTAGATTCTCCAAGCCCTCATTCCTCATTAGGTGTTCAAGAAACTTCAGCCGTCTCTTCCTGGTGCTAAGTTTCCTTTTCATTTCCAGCCTCTCCAAAACTTTGTTGTTGCTCACATGTTAGGTCCATGGAATCCTCAGCATCCTTTTGAAGAACCACATTTCTGTTGCTTTCAGTCTCTTTCATCTTTGTTGAGATTGTCCAGCATTTACTGCTATATAGGAGAACAGTACTCCTTTCTTTGTTTCCAACAAAATCTTCCTGTCTCTCTGTTATAGGGAAACACACCTATTCCTCAGATAATAGACTTTCCCTCCTATATTAATAAGAGTTAACAGGAAGTTAACGGGATAAGTTCTTAGTTCATAGAAGTTCTTTAAAGGTTTATTGGGGTTCAGTAGAACTACTAGGCAGTTGATATTAGTCGGCAGTTAGCCAAATACTAAGGAGTCAGCTTTCAGTGAAAGATTACCAAGTTCCTAACATTTTGGGGGCGTTAAGTCGATTAGCAACCGACATAGCATGATTATAACCTTCAGTGTGAAAACTACTCCACAATACTCTCAACAATCAGTCAGTTAAGGGCCATACATGATACACACTTGGGCGATCATGTCTCAAACGAGACATGACTGACTGGGCAGAAGATTATCCCGCAGTAGGTTTTCATTGCTTTCTGCGGTAGACTGGTTGCCGATCAAAGCTATAGAACCCAGTCTGTCCTGCTATTTAACCCATAACTGGAGGGAATAGATGGATTAATACCTTTCCCAAGGGTATTTGCGCATAAGTGAATTCAATGAATTCAACTGGAATTCAAACTCAGCTCCCCGATTTCTCATTCCAAGCCGATATCCAATGCACCACAATGCACATCTACTCAAATACATTGATAATATATGATATAATGCATCAGCAATAATATACATGACAGTCTTCCTGATGTTGGAATCAATATCATATAGTACACCCGCAGTACCATGTCAAAACACAACCAGAATTCATTAGTGTGACCGACTATAACAGCCACAAGCAAATGGATGCAAAAAATAACCAACCAGATTTAACATTTCTAAAATAAATATTTCCTTCTCTTTCAATTTTCAGTCCAAAGATATTCAGATATTTTAATGCTATCAAAATATGACGCTCAACCATAATAGCAAATATTGGGTTGTCACAAAGTTTGTGGTATTCGGAAAAATGTAATTCAGGTGGCATCCAACTTGTAAATGTTTTTATAATAAAATTGAAAATGGAAGAAATTGTGATGTATTTTTTGTCATTTGATTCTCTCCTACTTCCAGAAAGAAAAAAAAAAATGCTGCACAAACAGCAAAACTGATATACGCTATTTATGGAGATGATGTTATAGCTGAGAGATTCAGAAGTCAAAATTTTGATCTGAAAGAACAAAAAGGTTCTGGCAGACCCGCAGTCATTCATGATGATCAATTCAGAATGCGGATTAAGTTTAATACCAGTCACACATGACATGAGACATCAACAACAGTGATAATATACATCTTACATAAGACATTTGAAAAACAATTGGGATACATAAATCACTGTAATGTTTGGGTGGCTCACAATTTAATGGGAAAAAAATTAAATGAACTGCATTTGCATTTGTGATTTTATGTTACTCCGGTGTAATGAAAGCTATCAAACTAATCCATGGTCCTGGAGCTCAGAGTCAGCCTAAAGAATATTTGAAATAATAAATTGCGACAATTTACCAATCGCACCATTTTTATACACACACACACACACACACACACACACACACACACACTAGCAGTATAGCCCAGCGTTGCTCGGGTGTAATGAAAGCTTTAAAACTAATCCATGGTCCTGGAGCTCAGACTCTTTGGACGTTGGCACGAAAAACTAAAAAGCAATAGTTGTTTCCAGTTAAAGCGAAACCGTAGACTGAAAGAAAAATGAATGGATGTAAGTCAAATTTTGATTTCCTGGTATCGATATCAAATAAGTTTTTTTTTCATCATAAACTGAATTTTGAAGGCTAAAAAAGTCCTCTGAGTAAACGGTATCATGGCTGAGACTAAGAACTACAATTGTACCTACTTAGAGCCAAACCCGAAGCAAAAACTAAAATAAAAGGGCTGAAAAAAAAAAAAAAAAAAAAAAAAAAAAAAAAAAAAAATACAGACATACAGGCAGATAAACAGACACACACACAAACATATTGCCTTTTATATATATATTATCGATTTTCTGCACTATTGTAAGAACTGCAACCTTAAAACTTCTGAATATCGTTTCCTATGTCTTTGTCTATGAGTGTATCACATTTGATTAAAATCGGACCACTCTTTCTATAACCCGATTTTTTCGATCATCGATATTTATTGGGGGTACCTCGACACAAAACCTAGCTAAGAACACTCGCAGAGGTTTATAGTACAACTGTGTAAATTTTTGAGAAAATCGGTTCAGCCATTTCAGAGTCTATAGGTAATGGACATACACACACAAAGTTCTAAACAAGTTTAGATTTAGATATGACAAAATGACCTTTCAAACTAAAATGAAAATACCTTCCCCCAACCTCAAAATTTTCTTTTAATCAATGCTTTATTTACATCTTGCTTGCTTCAAAGAGGACTTCAGTACTTGATTGTTCTGCCATGTATATAAGCCCTTAACAAAAATTCACAACAGTTTTGATTTTTACTCTCTTGCTGTTTGCACCTTTTTTTTTTTTTTTTTTTTTTTGCATGAGATGAAAAGAAAAAAACCCACTAGGAATATGTTTGAAATTTCTTACTTTCGTAGTGCTTAGCACATAAATTTGCAATCTTTTAGACTGTACTATTTATGCTTTCTTATCAGGGAACAAATCAGTGTTATTTTCATGAGTTTGAAGAAATTCCAGGGTCAAAGAATTTATATATTATACCATTTCAAGGTCCTTCCTTTGTCGCAATATGCCTTCTCTACTTGAACTTATGGATCCCTTTGTCGCAATATGCCTTCTCTACTTGGAACTTATGGATCCCTTTGTCGCTTAATATTTGCCTCTCTACTTGAACTTATGGATCCCTTTGTCGCAATATGCCTTCTCTACTTGAACTTATGGATCCCTTTGTCGCAATATGCCTTCTCTACTTGAACTTATGGATCCCTTTGTCGCAATATGCCTTCTCTACTTGAACTTATGGATCCCTTTGTCGCAATATGCCTTCTCTACTTGAACTTATGGATCCCTTTGTCGCAATATGCCTTCTCTACTTGAACTTATGGATCCCTTTGTCGCAATATGCCTTCTCTACTTGAACTTATGGATCCCTTTGTCGCAATATGCCTTCTCTACTTGAACTTATGGATCCCTTTGTCGCAATATGCCTTCTCTACTTGAACTTATGGATCCCTTTGTCGCAATATGCCTTCTCTACTTGAACTTATGGATCCCTTTGTCGCAATATGCCTTCTCTACTTGAACTTATGGATCCCTTTGTCGCAATATGCCTTCTCTACTTGAACTTATGGATCCCTTTGTCGCAATATGCCTTCTCTACTTGAACTTATGGATCCCTTTGTCGCAATATG
Source organism: Ascarosepion bandense (assembly GCA_037127315.1). Lineage (NCBI taxonomy): Eukaryota > Metazoa > Mollusca > Cephalopoda > Sepiida > Sepiidae > Ascarosepion > Ascarosepion bandense. Next base: position 1,573,689 of record JBBBDQ010000926.1, read on the forward strand.
CCTTCTCTACTTGAACTTGGATGGACTTGAACCCTTATAGCAATATGCCTTCTCTACTTGAACTTATGGATCCCTTTGTCGCAATATGCCTTCTCTACTTGAACTTATGGATCCCTTTGTCGCAATATGCCTTCTACTTGAACTTATGGATCCCTTTGTCGCAATATGCCTTCTCTACTTGAACTTATGGATCCCTTTGTCGCAATATGCCTTCTCTACTTGAACTTATGGATCCCTTTGTCGCAATATGCCTTCTCTACTTGAACTTATGGATCCCTTTGTCGCAATATGCCTTCTCTACTTGAACTTATGGATTCCTTTGTCGCAATATGCCTTCTCTACTTGAACTTATGGATTCCTTTGTCGCAATATGCCTTCTCTACTTGAACTTATCTATCAATTGCAGTCATTATCAATCACTTCTTGTAAGACATGATTCTACATCTTTTAAAGTTTCTTTCAGTCAAACAAATGAGTCTGAAAAATTAAGTTTTCTTGACTATATTTATTTATAAGAGATTTGTATTTTACTTGTCATTTGGACATAAACCCCTGCAAGCAGAACAGATTATTTGTTCCATTGGTTCAATTTTAATCTGTGCAAATAACATTTCAATGGATACAAGTTAGGAATGAATCTTAGGCGGATGTATCAAGTTTTACCTTCGATAAAAATGTTTCAATAGAATTTCTAACATTGTCTTTATAGCTCCCTACTGAAAATCATTTGAATATAGTAGTAGTACCCAAGTATTTTCTCACAATGTTGAAATTAGATTTGAAGTAACAGTTAACTTTCATTTTATAACTTTGCCTTTTGGACAGAAAAATTTATGGAAATCTTCCAGTTAATATTCTGTACCCACTTTAGACATAATTGTGTGTATACATACAATTATGTCTAAAGTGGGTACAGAATATTAACTGGAAGATTTCCATAAATTTTAAAGGCAAGATAGAAAGTAATATGACATTAACAATTAGTTACCTAACATAAAGGCAATTTCTTTATTCCCTGAAAATAAAACTATGTGAATTTTTAAAAAAGCTAAAAAATACAAGTAAATATATTCTTTATTTCTGAATGTCCTGGCACTAAGAAAATGTTGAAACCAAGTTAACTGGAATATGCCAGGTCTGGTGAGTATGAGAGTTGTGATAAAACCTTTTGTATTTGTTTTGTTGAGCAAGGCCTTGTGTTGTCTTACTAAAGGATGACTCTTTCTGTTGTTATGAACCACTGACATAATGAAAATGTTAATAAAAGTCTGTTGAATGATTTATCCAAGAGGATAAATTATTATTCCTTGAGGCACCTACAGTCAAGACCCCTATCTCAAGTCCTTGGCCTGTGTCCCCTGGAGCGACAGACACAGATATATATAGAAATCTGGAAATGGCAGCATTACTTTGCAAAGTGACCTGGCATCCCAAAGCCCTACTCAGTCATAGTTATCACGAACTAGGTTCCCAAGGGCTCTATCCCGACTACTCCCATATAATCGACCAGGCAATAAGGAACTGATTGCATTATTTTTGCTGTTTCTCATGAGATTAAATATTATCATGAGAAATAATCTGATATAACAGCAGCTAAATTAAGTACAGTTGATGTGTACTATTTAACCTTGATTTCAAAGGGAATTGCTGGATTCCAGATCAGCAGAATTTGAATGCAATCATACTTTTTTAACCTGATATATTACACAAACATTTGACAAAAGTTGGGGATATTACATAGATAATCACGTCACAATTTAAATAAGCAATATCAATGTAAAAACAAGAGAGTAACCGGAAGTAACTGTAAAGTTCTTTTGGTTTCATGCAATTGGCAATGCCAAAACGATGACATTGCTATATTGATTGCCAAAACCAAAAATTGGAACATAATGAATGGGTCTACATTATTTCCACTGTTCAGACTGTTGTCATCTTTATTGCCATGCTTATGACATTGTATGCTGCGGCCTTCTTCAAGTGCTAGGAATTTTGAACAAAACCCTTTAATCACTAGGGTATATCATTCTCATTTCATGTGCGATGCCACTTCCAGATGTCATGTAGTTATCTCTCTTTAACTCAACTTTCTAAGTTATTAGTTCATCACAGCTGTAGTTAGGTATTAAATTCGCAACTCTTTTGGGTCAAGTCACTGGAACGAATCAATGCCTATATCCAGCGAGCCATATGTCCTTGAGAACACCAGAATATGAATTTTTGAATGATATAAATGAAATAAAGGGTTCAGTTCAAAATTCCTAGCACCTGAAGAAGGACCGAATGCACAACTGCTGAAACATCGTAAACATGGCAAGAAAGAGGACAACAGTCTGAACAGTATAAATAATGTACTTCATCTCAGAAGTAGACAAATAATGAGTAGGGAGTTTGAGTTTTGTTTAATGGCATATCAACCTCTGTGAGTTATTTAATGCCAAAAAGGTAGGGTCTTAAGGTATTTTTTTAATGTTCAGTTATAGTGAGAAGGTTGATTTAGTCAGATTTTAAATGAAAATTTTTTTGTTTCTATTCTTTTTTATTTTAGAAAACTGAAAATGTCTTCTAGTTTTGTATTAAAAAAATGTATTGCTGAGAATAATTTTTTTCTTTCAAAAATGTATATTTTTCTATAAAATCTATTTTTATGTATATATTTCTATAAAAGTGTATTTTTATACTTGTATAGTGCTTTGACCCCAGTTTGGGGGTTAACTATTTGCCCATAGCTGGGACCCTAACAGGTGCAAGCACTCCGGATCAGGGTGGACCTGAGAACAACAGCAATTAAGAGGTGGTTCCATGCTCCTCACAACCTCCCAATCAGAGGCCTTGCTGCCAGATGCAGTTTACCATCATGCCTAGGACCAGGCTGTTTGGAATTTATTCGGATTTATGCAAAGCAGCTACAAAATTAGATATTTGGTGAGCATTATTTGTAAGAAGGAAAAAATGTCTAAAAAGGTTGTTAGAAAATGTTTGCAAATTTTGTCAATATTGATCTAAATGAATTATGATAAATATGAAATTCCAGTGAATTTCTGAACATACAGAGATATCAATAGATTAAAATAAAGTTATCTACTATTTTTCCATTTTATTTATTGATTGAACTGCTTCACTAATTAAAAAAGAAAAGCTAAATAAAATCAGTTCTTTTCTTGGAAACACCATGTGTGTGTGTGTGTGTGTGTGTGTGTGTGTGTGTGTGTGTGTGTGTAGCACAAAGATTGATAATTGAAACTTTATCAACTTGAACAATAGGAAGAGTGAACGGCTGTAAAAGTGAAATGATGATAAGCAAAACAGAAAATTGTTGAATCTGGATTGAAAGGAGAGACAGAAAGCAAAAGAAGTACAGCCATGCATTGCTAACTGCTGACATTCAAAATGACTTTGCATCATTGCCAGCAATTATTTGTAGCTACTGGGGGTGAAAGTCTCTTCCAAGCATTCCCTTTCTTCCTCGGTCATCTCTCTCTTGCTCAGCTTGTGTGGAGAGATATTAGCTAAACACAGACACACAAAAGGTAGGCTCTCAATTACACCAGTTTGCAGATGTCACATGGATGATCAGAAGTAACAAAGCAGTAGATTGGAGAAGTGGGGAAGGCGCTTCATTGCTGCCATATCTGGTCGGGTGCCCCTGCTGCTCTCCTTGGGCTTCTTGACAAAATACAAAGGAGGATCTGTAGCGTGGTTGATACTGACTTGGCAGACCGGCTGCAGCCGCTCTCACACCGGCGTGATGTAGCTTCCCTGTGCCTCTTCTACAAGTACTTTCATGGCTTCTGCTCCGATGAGCTTAGATCACTGGTGCCGCCTAAGCACGAATTTACACGAGATACTAGATTAGCAACTAGGTCCCACCCTTTTACAGTTAAACAAATAAGATGTAACCGTAAATTCTACTCCAACAGCTTCTTTTCTCGCGCTTCCCGCCTGTGGAACTCCCTTCCACAAGTCTGCTTTCCCGACAGTTACAATCTCCAGGTGTTTAAATGTAGGGTCAATAGACACCTCCTATCACACTAACTCCCAACTATTCTCACAACACTCTCATCTACCCAACCCTCATTCTCGGTATCCTCACCCGCCTATCACCCACCCTCTGTTATTTCCTATATTTAATCAGCCTTTCTCCACTCTACGTAGCCCCCTGCACAGTAGTGGCAGTGACATGCCTTGCTCGGGGTGAAACGCTTATAAAAAAAAAAAAAAAAAATCATCACCATTTACATTAGTTATTCTTTTTGAAACATAATTATAAGTACAGGAACTGGGTTTTTATCAATCAGAATATTTCTGGCCTCCCTTGTTTAAATCAACCTTTGAACTAGAATAATCTCAACTAATAATTCTTCAAATTTAATCCCTGCATGCCCATGCAATGTTCTGAGAAGGTAAAATACAAACAATATTTATCCATATTTCTAAAATGAATGATACATTGTTCAGACTGTTGTCTTCATCTTTGTTGTCATATGACCAACATTTCAACCGTTGTACACTCCAGCCTTCTTCAAATGATTGGAATTTCCAACTGAATCATTTATTTCGTCCACCAGGATAGACTGTTCTAGTTCTAGAAGCCATGACTCCAAATGTCTCAGTATCAGTTACCGCCTTTTAACTCAACTCTCCAAGTTTTTTGTTCCTCTCTGCTGTAGCCAATAATGTCTGTACAAGACTGACTGCAAGAGAAGGAGACTTTTTTTGTTGCTCGTTTGAATCAGAGCATTCTTTTATTGAAAGGCAAAATAAATACTGGCATTCAACACAAAATCTCAGACCTAGAATTTTTCAGTTTCATGCACTACCAATATTAGCAGAATTGAGGCATTTTGAGCATTACGTACATTGCGGCCAACTGTTTTTAATTTATGCTAAAAACCTTTCTATTAACAAAAAAATAAATACAAAAAATACTTCATCTCCGGCTTCTTTTTTACAAATTCCTTTAGGAATTATAAGAGAAAGCTTCAAGTTTCAAATTCCTTTTAGTTTAAAACTTTCCCTTGCCAAATTTATGTCTTTCTTTTCAAAATGCTGTCAAGAATCCTTCTCTCATTTTTTTTTTTTTATGTACACAAAATTCCAGTCAATCTTATGAAATATTTCAACTTTGTTGCAAACTTTTCTAAAGACAGCACCATGAAAAAGTAACAAATTCTTACCTTCATTTACAGAAGATATAAAATTAGATGAATTTCTGCTGCTACCTTGAATTTTGGTAGAAATAGTTTTAATTTCTAGAAAAGTGAATATGAGCAAATGAGAAAAACAAAACTGGAAACAGTATTTTCTTGACATTTTTGCTACTATGGACGTACTTATAGACCTTTATAAAAAAACAAAAAAAAACTTACATTCCCTGCTGTTGAAGCATATATACATTTCTAAGACATTGTGTAATGCCTGTCCTTAGTATTTGCATTATAAACTAAGTAGTGCTTTGTACTATTTCCAAACTAGTATAGTCAAGCAGTAGCATACAATAAAACCTATTTAGTGACATACTGTGTGTTGGGGGTACCATTTAGCTTAGTCTATATGACAGTATCTAATTGAAACAAAAATGGTGGCAATAATGAGAAATCACCAATTGCAATTTATAGTCATTTATTTTCAGAAAATAGTAATTTTTTTTCCCAAAATGGACCAGTACAGCCAGGCAACATGAGTATAATAATGTAGTGATGCAAGTGGTAAAAGAAAATAAAACCAATGAAAAGAATGAATATACCAAATGAAACAGAAATGTGAACACCCAAGACAATGTTGAATGGTCAAAAGACAATTTTCAAACATCAATGTTAAAAGCAGAAAACTACTTAAAAAATAACAATGAAATGCCAGAAATGTTTGGCAAAAAATAAAAGGTGAACTAGCTAAGAAGATAAGAAAAAGTGTAGTGACCAACTTGTAAGACTTCATTAGTCAAGGAACAGATTTAGTCACTCCAGTATTTTCGTTCTTCCTTACAGCAATAGCTTTTTTATGTCATTAGTAACAAAACTATTTTCAACATTTGATTTATTTGTGAGAATAACTCAGCAATTTGAAGACATTTTTTTTTCTGTTCATTAACTCAGAGCTCTTATGTAGTTGCTACTAGAAACATGAAATTTAAAATGGACTATTAAACTCCCAAGGAAAAGCTCTTAAGTTGGTTTCCAACTGGGACATTTTGAAATGAGGGATTAAAACTTCAAAAACTCCTAAATAAATCTATATAATTTCAGACTATTTTGTTTATTAGTAGAATACTACCTGTTAAAAAAGAAAAGAAAAAAAAAAGACTACATTATTTATGTATGAACTAGAACATCTGATAAGAATTAGAGTAAGTGTATGGTCTGTCTAGGATCAACATGTTATCCTCTACCTAAAATCCGGAAAAAAAAAATCAAAAGTGCTGCCCTCTTGCACTTCTACCTGTGATCAGTGTAGTATCTGTGAAAAGTGTTATACACATACACACCTGAGACTATTGTGCTCACTTTGCATAATTAATCCCCTCCTGGAAACGCAGAAATCCATCTCTTCTTTCCATAGCTATTGATTAAATAGTATGACAAAGTGTGCCCTCTTGATTTGATAAGCAATCTAGAACAATGACAACTCTTAATTCAAACATTTCTTCTTCAGTACCATATGTGCCATAATTATTCTCCATGCCTGATAGACTGAGGGGTTCTGCAGTGTATAAATAGGTATCTCCAAAGATTACCAGTACCTAAGGTTTAAAATGAATTTTTACAAATTAAAAATCTTTCTTGAAACTTCTCTTAGCTTAAATTCCAAGCTGATATTGGGTTGTCGAGAAAATTCATAACAATTTTTAAGGGAAATTAAAGTTTTTAAATATTTTTCCAACTAAATATGAACTCTTTTGTTAGCTCATGTCACTTAACCCAGGATGTTTTCGCTGAATATTGTTCTAAATAAACCATTTCTCTTCATCCGTCACAAAAAAGGTGCATTGAAAGAAATGTGATCCAGAAGATTCTTTTCACTCATATCCTATAGGACTCAAACATCACAATGGTTTGAGTACCCAAGCTTCACTAAGTGCTCATGAATGGCGGATTTTGTTAAATTTGTTTCTGTTGATTCCCACGTTGTGTAAGGCAGGTTATTTTATATTAATTTCTTGATTTGGTCATCATCTGTAGTGTGCGTGTGTGTGTGTGTGTGGGGGTCTGCCTGAGTGTTCATCCATCATCAATAAGGTCACAATCTCAATTTCTAAATTTAGCGAACCACTTCCAGACAGTTCTGTCAGCTCACACACATTCTCTGTACACAGTACATAACATTTTTGTTGCTTACAAAGCATTTTTCCTTTTACATTAAAAAAAAAAAAAAGCATCAAGTGTCTAAAATGCACCTTATTATCTTCCATTTTCATAAGGATGCAGAATTGACAAGACATGAATTTTTCATTTATGATTAGTAAATATAGTTTTTGTTTAATAAGACTATCATCTAACTTGGACAAATTAAGAGATTTTTAACAGATTTAAAACTTTACAAATTACTCCAATAAAAAAAAAAAAAAATGAAACAACTTGTAAAAATATATTATTAATTGGAAAAAAAATTTTCTTAATACAATAGCATCCATAATATATCGTATTCATAAAAACAAAAGCTTTTTTAATTAAATAAGGACTTGGTTTTATTGTAATTTTTATTTTATAATTAATTGCACATTTTGGATAATTGGGGGTCTTAATAAAGTCAACATCTGGAGGCGACAGTCTGTTCCATGCTAAACGCAATTGTCAGGCCATGTGCACAGTGGATGTCAACCCTCGAACTCCACTTCTATATTTACATATACTATCCCTGATATTGGGCACCTTAATCCATAAATATAATAGCATATGCTAAAACTACACAGACACACAAGTAATTAAATGGAAAAAAATCAAGTCTTGTCATTCAAATGGACTTCTTCAGACTAATAATATTTTTATAAATGAATTCTTATATTTATATACGTGGACCAAAATACAACAAATGCCAGTTAGAATTCTACATGCTGAAGAGACAGGGAAGGATGTTTACAATTTTTGGCTTTTGATATATCTTGATGCAAAAACAAGCCAACCGCATTCAGCTTTCTACTAAAGTTTTTAAATATTCCATCTTGTACTAGCATTATTTATGTTAGGAAAGGAGATATGTTTTATAATCCTGGATATAAATTTACCATGATGGATTCTGAAATTAGTGCCCTTTCTATACATTTTCACTTTAATAACTTACCTGTTTTTAATTTTTAATTTAAATTACATGCAATAAAAACAATAACCAAGCCATTAAAAAAGTGAATGAAGTTAGCAAGGTTTCTGTATCTTGATACCTCAAACAGCAAAAATTTAAAGATTTAACTATAATATTAAGTAGCATTGTGTTTTTAGTATTTTTCAATGGAGAATTATTCTAAGTTATGTTTGTTGTATTTTGTTCCCACCTCTACATATACAAGACAACATCAATTAGTCTGAAGAAGCCCCTTTTGAAGGATAAAACATGTTATGCAGGATTTTTCATTTTATCATTTAATTATCTACAATTAGACATATACTGAGTTGTATATCATAACTCCTACAAACACAGTAATATATATATATATATATATATATATATATATATATATATATATACATAAATCCAAACTTATTTATAAATTGAACTTTGTGTGTGTGTGTGTGTCCGTTACCTATAGACTCTGAAACGGCTGAACCGATTTTCTTGAAAATTTACACAGTTGTACTATAAGCATCTTTGAGTGTTCTTAGATAGGTTTTATGTTGAGGTACCCCCGATAAATATCGAAAATTGATAATTGAAAAAAATCGGGTTATAGAAGTGGTCTGATTTTAATCAAATTTGATACACTCATAGACAAAGACATAGGAAACGATATTCAGAAGTTTCAAGGTTGCAGTTCTTACAATAGTGCAGAAAATCGATAATATATATATATAAAAGGCAAGATGTTTGTGTGTGTGTGTGTTTATTTGCCTGGATGTATATATTTTTTTCAGCCCTTTTATTTTAGTTTTTGCTTTGGGTTTGGCTCTAAGTAGGTACAATTGTAGTTCTTAGTCTCAACCATGATACCATTGACTCAGAGGACTTATTTAGCCTTCAAAATTCAGTTTACGACAAAAAAACTTATTTGATATCGATACCAGGAAATCAAAATTTGACTCACATCCATTCATTTTTCTTTCAGTCTACGGTTTCGCTTTAACTGGGAACAACTATTGCTTTTTAGTCTTTCGTGCCAACGTCCAAAGAGTCTGAGCTCCAGGATCATGGATTAGTTTTAAAGCTTTCGTTACACCTGAGCAACGACGGGCTATACTGCTAGTAGGATAAACAGAAAGATCAACACTGTGATTAAGAAATAGTTTTAGTTTATAGTTCATGCTATAAATAAGTAATTCTTGCATAAATCTGATTAATTTAACTTTAAATTTGCTAATTTTCCAAAAATAACATGTCCCAGATGTATATTTTGTTTTTGCAAGATTTTTACAACCAAGTATTAACTTTTGTTTACAAATGTGTTGATCGCTCAAAAATGGTTGAAAAATGTTCAAATTTTGTAAAATCTCAAAATTTTAGATCCCAATCAATATAATTTCAAGAACTTTTTTATTTTAAAAAATTCAATTTAAAAGTTAGTTACTGAAAATGAGTGTAGGTACCCATTTTAAACTTGTATGTGACTATAAGTGACTATTCCAAACTTTGCCACAAAAGCTTTGATGTGAACAAAGATTAACTTGATCTTTTAAATTTTTATTATTCAAATTATTTGATTAAGAATATTATATCAAAAATAGACAAACCAAATATTTTTCAACTTGTCTGCATTTATAGTTAGAACATTAAAAGCTCTAAACTTAAACAACTTGCAATTTTTACATTTGACATTTTTTCATATTTTATCATTTATTAGAAATAAACAGTTTGGTTTTTAATTTAAATTTGTTAAACCATTTATGCAGACTGAATTTACTTAAAGTTTTGTCCAACACCAAACTATCCTAAAGAGTTAAAAAATTTAAATTTAATATCTCTTGATTGGTCATAAAATGTATTTATAAAATATGACAGAATTTTGAGTAGAAACATACAATATTTCTATTCTCTTCACCCATAAAATGTTCTGCTTACAAATAAATACATTCATTTTGAAGTTAGGTGGTAATCATTTGATCTGAGTTTACTTATAAAATCTTGAGTGAGGGTAGGGGTAAATACAAAGTTACTGCGCTTTCATAACAGCCTTTCTTTGTGGATTTTTGATGTTTATAGATATTTTAATTTGATGAGTTACAAAAAAAAAAGTCAACTCTGACAGACACACACACACACAAGGAGAAAAAAATCCTAAACGAATTAATGCATACAAAGCTATACAGTTTTTTTTTAGAGATTAAAATTGTAAAATTTGCAATATGGGCCAGAATATATAATAAAAAAAAAGTATTAAATTAGGATAATGGTTAAATTTTAAAAAAAAAAGTTTTAACTTAGGATTAACAAACAGTTGTCTATAGTAAATATGAACATAAAATTCAACAAAAAGGACAATAATACACACAACACAAAAATTAAGCCTCTTTCGATTAGCAAACATTTAAAAAGTGATACGTTTGTTTGAACTTCCACAGACGCACGTGCATGTCTGATCCATGTGAATGACCTTTATAAATCCTTTATTTTTTGAGGATATGAATCTAACAACGACGTCAAAGCTGCCTGATTTCTGCACAAAAAATATGAAAGAATGACGCCATCCGTATTTTGAATTGACAAAAAACGTTAAGTAACTAACAAAATAACAAAAAAAAGAAAAAAAAAAAAAGAAGGAATCTGTCGACCCCCCACCACCATTCATTCCAAGGAAAGTAAAGGGGGTTCTTCTTAAGGGAGATTGATTTTTTTTTTTTTTTTGGCAGCCGTTTTTTGCCCATAGAGGAATAAAAGAAAACTAGTTTGAGTTACGCAACGTCAAGTTAACCAGTTTAATTTTTGTTCTTCTCAATTTGCTCTTGTTGGTGATGATGGTCGATATGAGCCAAGGTCTAAGGTCAATAGCGAAAAAAAAAAGAAAACACTTTTAAGTCAAAAAGATGTGAATAAAGTTGTTAGTATGTTCCAAGTTGTTGAGAAGGGGTTTTTATTTTATCAGCAAAAACAAAAATCATTCAACTGATGAATTTACTTAAAATTTACTACTACTTTCTTTAGTTTTTAAAACAATCTGTTTCCATCCCCAAAACATTTTTAAAATCAAAGCAACTGTCCAAAGAAAAAAAAAGTTTAAATGGCAAAACAAAACCAAAAAAATATATGCAGAAATAGAATTATTAAAGCTAATAATTTAAAACTTGAAATTTTCTAAAATGTAGCAAAAAAAAAAAAAAAAAATATGCTTGAAGGTTCAGTCAGTCAGTTAAGTGCCATACGTGATACACGCTTGGGCGATCATGTCTCGAAAGAGACATGACTGACTGGGCAGAAGATTATCCAGCAGTAGGTTGCCATTGCTTTCTGCGGTAGACTGATTGCCGACCAAGGCTATAGAACCCAATCTGTCCTGCTATTTAACCCATAACTGGAAGGAAGAGACGGATTAATTAATAATACCTTTCCCAAGGGTATTTGCGCGTAAGTGAATACAATGGATTCAGCTGGAATTCGAACTCGGCTCCCCGGTTTCTCGTTCCGAGCCGATATCCACTGTACCACAACGCACATAAAAAGACTTAATTATGCATCATCAGTAAAAAAAATGGTTTAATCAAAAATTCACTAATGATACGCAACGAACAACATCGTCGATGAATAAAGAGAAAAATAAAAAAAGGATGAGGAGACAAACAAAAAAATAAAGAAAATTAAACAAAATAGATTAAGTATTTATGAAAAAAAAAAGTGTCAGATTTTATTTTTTACTTTTTTAACTAATTTTTTTATTAATTAATTTGGCGATCGAAAAAATTTGCTAAAAATGTGATGAAAAGCAAAAACAAATCTACATTTACAATTTGTCAATTTTGTTTTAACAAGTTTTATCTCGTTTTTGTCTTTACGTTTTCATTTTATTTTTCAGTTACTCAAACAAAAACAACATGAGCATTTTTATATTTTTAAATTTAGTCAGATTTCAGTCGGAAGGAAAATGAAAATAAAAAAAAATTAAATTACTAACAAAAACTATTCATTATTTCTTATATTGCTTTTTTTTCCTTCGTCTCTCACGAACTGTTCCTTTTCTTTCATTTTTCCAAATCGTATAAAAACTATTTTTCTGTAGGAAAAAGATAATTATAAAAAAATTGGAAAATATTATAATCAACTCTATTCTACCAAAAGAAAAAATACAAAAATGAGATTTTTTTTCATGACTCATATAGCGCAAACGTTGTTTTTTTTTAGCAATCTTTTTTAGATCATAAAAATAAACAAAATATTTTTAATAATCATAATTATTTCCATGACCAGTTGTAAACATGACATTTGATAATTATTTAAAGATCATACTGCCCCAGGTTTTAATCTTTAAAAACAAAATAATATCTTTTTTCTACTTTTGTTTCTTTTTTTTTTTTTTTTGTGGAAAGTCAACGACGGTGATTATTCATATTATTCATTCTTTATTTTTTGTTTAAGTTAGTGCGATAAATTAATCTTTCTTTTAGAAACATAAATTTTTGGGATATGCCTTTAAAAAGCATATTCAATAATTTCTTTAAAATTTTACACTAAAAATAAAAACAGACATTTTTCAAATATATTTTCTTATTTTCGATGTTTTATTTTTGCACAAAAACACATGATTACATTTTTAGATTTAAGTTGTTCAGAGACGAACAATGTTACTAAGTAATAAAATTTATAGCCTAGATATTTTTTATATACGTTTGTTTATTTATGAGAATTGACTATCAAGCAAAAGGAATGTCTAGTAATTTCTACATATAATTTTTTATTTAATAATTTTTTTTTTTTTGCTTTTCTTTTTATACAAAAAAAATGCATGCTAGCGAACTTGAACAATATTTGTAGTCAATCCCACCCGACGAAATAATAATAAATACATGAAAACATCTGGTGTCCCAAATTAACATGAAAAAAGAAATATTTTAACCCTCGACACTTTAACGGTTGTATAACTTATTTGAATATATATTTAATCTGATTGTTCGTTTAATTGTAATTGGATATTTCTTAGCTAAAATTGTTAAGCAAAATTTCTTTAAAAGTGAAAACATCACACTCACAGCCTTTTGAATATCAAATGAAAATGTTTGACAGATCAGAAAATAAAAATCATCTTTTTCTTTTTCTATAAGATGAAATTAAAAAAACGAGTTAAGAAGAAATACTTTAAACATTTTTTCAGTCACCTTTTTTCTAGAGACAAAAATGTCATTGCTAGAATTTTTAATTATCTGATTTTTAAATTCGTTTGCAAGAATAATTTAAAAAAATGTTTGCTTTTTCTATTTTTTACTCGGTTAATTTTAATTTTCTGTTACATTGGACTAGAGACTTTTTAAATGAATGATCGTTAAAAAGTAGGAAGAATAATTTCAACAAAACTTAACAAAGAATCGATTGTTTTAGAGAAATTCTTCAGTCAAAACAATGAAGAATAAAGAAATCAAAATCCCAAAATGATGGGAGGATTTTTCCGTTGATGTCAATCTTTGACAACAAACACAAAATATAAAATCTAATAAATCAATGCACCTTTCAGATAGTTAAATTTATCAAGACAAAACAATAATATTCATTAAAAAGAAATGATCAAGAAAATCTAAGAAAAAAATAATAATAAAAGCGATTCTGAAAAAAATGTTTCTTATCTTTTTGATCATCTCACCTTATAAACATCTCCGTACGTTCCACTCCCGACTCGCTGTATAAGTTCGAAATCTTCCTGGGGATTCCTTCGTAAGATTTCCACAGGAGCTGCACACATTGCTGAAGGTGGTGATAATATCCAGCTTTTAAAAAAATGCACAGTATCAGGCAATAATCCTCCCTTTTGACTTCATCGTTTCGTCTTTTCGTGTGGATTTTCTGCTGAAACTCGACATTTTTTCATTCCCAACAAGAAACTGCAAATTACAACATTCGACTTCCGGATCTGCGCACTGACGACCTCTCCATTGTCTAATTAGAGAAAAATAATGACCCCCAAACTATTGTTAGCAAAAATTATATCAAATATTTTAAAATTTTTGATTTGGAAAATAGAAACAGAATTTTAATTCAGAATATATAATTTTAATGTTTTTGCTGAAAACTGAGTGCGTAAAAAGATCACTTTGTCTCTGACACATAAAATAAGGCTAAGTGCGGAAAATAACCGGAAGTGGAAACAAATGTGATTTGCCTTGCAATTCTAATTTTTTTTTTTTTTTTGCAATTTCTTTAAAGTTTTTTTTTTTAATAATTTTAAATAAAAAATGTTTGAAATGTATTTTTATTCAGGTCTCAAGGTTTTATACTGCTAACACAATATCTCCATAAATAGTTCATAACAGATTTTGATGTACATGTAACACAAGAATAAGAACGACAAAATCTTTCAATTTAAAAATTAAATATTTTTGATATTTGGTCATTTCTTTGTTTTCGTCTCGCATCTTTTTAAATACTTTTTCGGAATTATTTTGTCAATTAAATAGCATTTTCAACCTTGAGGTGGACAACTGAAAAAATGCAAAACAACAGGCAAACTTCTTTTTACCAATATTCAGTCGTCTCCCTCGGACCCTTTTTACAACAGCCACTTTCAAAACAAAACAAAACCAACTTCGGTTTATTTGCTCGGGAAGACGTGGCGTAAATTTATCAAAAGAAAAAAAAATTAAAAAGCATCGTTAATCAAGACGAACTTAAAAGAGGCATTCCACTCGTAAAAAAAATTAATGCAACATTTTTTTACTAAGATTTTCTTCTAATTACCAAAAAAACATTTTCAGAAGTTTTTCAAAAATATCCAGATATGTGACAAAAAAAAAACATAACCAGTTTTTTAACCAAAAATGTAATTATTAATGATTAGGTAAAAAAAAATGGTTATTCCCTTGGCTTATCAATAAATATGTGTCTTTTTTACTACGGTTCTTAAAGGATGTTTTTCTCACTTTTTTATCAGGGCTTTTAACAATTGAATAAAAATTACGAAAACATAATAATAAAATAAAAATTAAGTTATGGCTATTCTTTATGAAATTTAACCAATTAAATTATGTGTCTAGCTAGTTAAAATGTGGTGGCCTTCATTGTCTGGGACAAAGCGACTAACTAAAAAAAAAATTAAACAAATTTTGTTTGTTCAATAAACAAAATATATTAATATATTTTTAATTTTATTTCTAAATTATTAAAAAATCAAAATCGTATACTGCAAAAAAAGTCTGTTTTTAAATTAAACATCGAATATAAAATAAATAAAAATCGCGATAAAATTTTGTTAATTAAAAACCTGAAACAATCAAATCAATTAGTGATTGCAGAAATTAATTTGGACATTTTTACAAATGAACTCTAGAGAAAAAAAGAATGTAACAATGCAAAGATACCTATTTTTTAAGTGTCTTCCTGCTTAAAATAAAGGTAGTGTTTAATTGTTTTTGTTTTTTCTTTTTTTATAGAAATTCAAAGAACTACTTAAAATTCTGTCTTCAGGACTGCAAGATGACTCATTTTTATTTTAAAACTATAAAATTTAGTGCATATTTTCAAACCCAATGAATGTTAAAATTTTAAATTTCAAAGATTCATAGATTTCCTATCACAGATAACAGCTGAAAATGTTTATTTAAAGTTTATTACTGTCAAATTTTTCTTCTCTAAATTAAAATGTAGACAGGTCAATTTATTATTTTTTTTTTTTTAATCATATCACCCTGAGCAATGCGGTAACGCCACTGATGCGCAGGGGGCTACGTAAGAGTAAAAAGATTGGAAAAGCGAAAACCGGAAACCACATCCTAACCAGGGAACAAGGGATGAGCCTCTTCACCTGTTCAATAGACGTGGGTGGAGTGTGATCCGGGCGATAGTTTAGTCTATCTACTCCAATTATTTTTGTTCTATTTTTAGTATAAAAATAGCACGGAAATGGAACACATGTAAATTTCACATAGCACGAAATGAACTACTTATTAAAAAAAATTCATATAGCACTATAATATTTAAAATCTGTATAGCACTAAATGAAACAAATTTAAAATTAAACGCACTTAATGAAATGACAGTAAAATCCATATAGCACTAACTGAAACATGTAAAATTCAGTGAACAACAAATGAAAATTATGTAAAATTATTATATCACTAAATGAAGCATGTAAAATTCATACAGCAATAAAATTGTAATACAAGTAATAATTCACATAACAGTAAATTTAAATACATGTAAAATTCATGTAGCACTAAATGAAATGTATGTAAAATCCATATAGCACTAAATGAAACCTGTAAAATATAGCACAAACAAAATGTATGCCAAATTCATGTAGCAATAAATTAAATTCATGTAGCAATAAATTAAATTCATGTAGCAATAAATTAAATGCATGTAAAATTCATGTAGCAATAAATGAGTCATAAAATTCATGTAGCACTAAATGAAATGTATGTAAAATCCATATAGCACTAAATGAAACCTGTAAAATATAGCACAAACAAAATGTATGCCAAATTCATGTAGCAATAAATTAAATTCATGTAGCAATAAATTAAATTCATGTAGCAATAAATTAAATGCATGTAAAATTCATGTAGCAATAAATGAGTCATAAAATTCATGTAGCACTAAATGAAATGTATGTAAAATCCATATAACACTAAATGAAACCTGTAAAATATAGCACAAACAAAATGTATGCCAAATTCATGTAGCAACAAATTAAATTCATGTAGCAATAAATTAAATTCATGTAGCAATAAATTTAATTCATGTAGCAATAAATTAAATGCATATAAAATTCATGTAGCAATAAATGAGTCATAAAATTCATGTAGCACTAAATGAAATGTATGAAAAATCCATATAGCACTAAATGAAACCTGTAAAATATAGCACAAACAAAATGTATGCCAAATTCATGTAGCAATAAATTAAATTCATGTAATAATAAATTAGATGCATGTAAAATTCATGTAGCAATAAATGAGTCATAAAATTCAGGTATCACTAAATGAAATTTATGTAAAATCCATATAGCACTAAATGAAACCTGTAAAATATAGCACAAACAAAAAGTATGCAATATTCATGTAGTAATAAGCAATAAATTAAATTCATGTAGCAATAAATTAAATGCATGTAAAATTCATATAGCAATAAATGAGTCTTAAAATTCATGTAGCACTAAATGAAACATGCAAAATATAGCACAGAAACAAAATGTATGCAAAATTCATGTAGCAATAAATTAAATTCATGTAATAATAAATTAGATGCATGTAAAATTCATGTAGCAATAAATGAGTCATAAAATTCAGGTATCACTAAATGAAATTTATGTAAAATCCATATAGCACTAAATGAAACCTGTAAAATATAGCACAAACAAAAAGTATGCAATATTCATGTAGTAATAAGCAATAAATTAAATTCATGTAGCAATAAATTAAATGCATGTAAAATTCATATAGCAATAAATGAGTCTTAAAATTCATGTAGCACTAAATGAAACATGCAAAATATAGCACAGAAACAAAATGTATGCAAAATTCATGTAGCAATAAATTAAATGCATGTAAAATTCATGAAATGAAAAATAAAATTTACTTAACAATAAATGAAAAATATGTAAAATTAATATAGCACTAAACTAGCAGTATAGACCAGCGTTGCTCAGGTGTAATGAAAGCTTTAAAACTAATCCCTGGTCGTGGAGCTCAGACTCTTTGGACGTTGGCACGAAAGACTAAAAAGCAATAGTTGTTTCCAGTTAAAGCGAAACCGTAGACTGAAAGAAAAATCAATGGATGTGAGTCAAATTTTGATTTCCTAGTATCGATATCAAATAAGTTTTTTTTTTTTTACCGTAAACTGAATTTTGAAGGCTAAATAAGTCCTCTGAGTAAATGGTATCATGGCTGAGACTAAGAACTACAATTATACCTACTTAAAGCCAAACCCGAAGCAAAAACTAAAATAAAAGGGCTGAAAAAATACAGACATACAGGCAGATAAACAGACACACACACAAACATCTTATATATATTATCGATTTTCTGCACTATTGTAAGAACTGCAACCTTAAAACTTCTGAATATCGTTTCTTATGTCTTTGTCTATGAGTGTATCAAATTTGATTAAAATCGGACCACTCCTTCTATAACACGATTTTTTCGATTATCGATTTTCGATATTTATCGAGGGTACCTCCACACAAAACATAGCTAAGAACACTCGCAGAAGCTTATAGTACAACTGTGTAAATTTTCGAGAAAATCGGTTCAGCCGTTTCGGAGTCTATAGGTAACGGATACACACACACACACACACACACACACACAGAGGCAAACACACACACAGACAAAGTTCCATTTATAAATAAATTTAGATGAAGCATGTAAAATTTATATAGCACTAAATGAAACACATGTAGAATTTACTTAACACTAAATTTCAAAATGTAAAATTCGTGTAGCACTAAATGAAACACAAGTAAAATTCGCCTAGCACTAAAAAAAAAAACATGTAAAATTCATGTAGCACTAAATGAAATGTATGTAAAATTTATATAGCACTAAATAAAATGCGTGTAAAGTTCACAGTGCTAAATGAAATGTGTAAATTTCATATAATACTAAATTAAACACATGTAAAATTCATGTAGCACTGAATGAAATGTATGTAAAATTCTTATTGTACTAAATAGAACATGTAAAATTCACAAGGCACGAAATGAACAACATGTAATTTTCCGACAGCTACAATCTCCAAGAATTTAAATGTAAAGTCAAAGTAAAGTCAAATGTAAAGTCAATAGTGATTTCCTCTTCCACTAATCTGCATTCTCACTCTCTCATGCTCCTTTCTCCGTCCACTCCACTCTCATCAGTATTCTCATCCTTCTCTTACCCACTTCCTGACACTCCCTATCATCATCATCATTTTGCGGCCTCGGCCGAGATTCAAAATCTTGTCAGTAGCTGAATACTTGATGCTTCGTCAGAGCTACCAAGGGTGTTTTTATCGTGACACCATCACTAGATGGGTTGCCTACCACGGCCTAAGAGAGGCCCATTCATCCACATTAAGAGAAAGATATCCCGCGTCAGTTTTCCAACCTGGTTATTTTTTACAACCTCACGGTAAAAAAAAATATTATACATAAACTACTGCATGTAGAAAACAGTAATTTTCGAAAGGATTTTTTTTACCACGGCCTAAGAGAGGCCCATTCATCCACATTAAGAGAAAGATATCCCGCGTCAGTTTTCCAACCTGGTTATTTTTTACAACCTCACAGTAAAAAAAGATATTATACATAAACTACTGCATGTAGAAAACAGTAATTTTCGAAAGGATTTTTTTTATCTTATAACGTCGGTTGCAACGCCTACCGAGTTCGAATTCCAGTTGAATCCCTTCTATTCACTTATGCGCAAATACCCTTGGGAAAGGTATTAATCCGTCTCTTCCTTCCAGTTATGGGTTAAATAGCAGGACAGATTGGGTTCTATAGCCTTGGTCGGCAACCAGTCTACCGCAGAAAGCAATGGCAACCTACTGCGGGATAATCAGTCAGTCATGTCTCTTTCGAGACATGATCGCCCAAGGCACTTAACTGACTGACTGCTTGTAGAAAACAGTAATTTTCGAAAGGATTTTTTTTCTTGTAATAACGTCGGTTGCAACGCCTATTCCTCTTTGGTCATTAAAGATATTATACATAAACTACTGCTTGTAGAAAATAGTAATTTTCGAAAGGATTTGTTTTCTTGTTATAACGTCGGTTGCAACACCTGTTCCTCTTTGGCCATTTAATGACACCCCCTATAACCTGTCACTCTTTCTCATAACTTTCCTCCTATATAACCCCCTGCAAAACAGTGGCAATAAAATGCCTTGCTTGGGGTGATATGATTATAAAAAAAAGTCTATACATTTATATTCCAGAGAATGTAAATCAATCTGAAACATGCATGTGTAGCTAATCAGTATTTCATTGACTGATTGATTCGTTTTCTATGGCTTATCAACAGACTAGAAATTATTATGTAAATATAAAGTGGGGGATCTATTTTATATTACAAACAATATATAAATTGATCCCTCACTTTATGGCCACAGTCATCTTTCTCTTATCCACTTCCTGACACCCACTATAACCTGTCACTCTTTCTCTTAACTTCCCTCTTATGTAATCCCCGACAAAACAGTGGCTGTAAAATACCTTGCTTGGGGTGATTTGTTTATAAAATATATATAGTACAAAATGAAAAATTTGCACTAACACTTTCTCCTTGTACTAGAATTCAATTACGTAAATAATGTACCATATCAATGATTTTCATTTTATTCACAATGAGCAAAACTAATTCCTCAATAGCGTATTTTTGTATTGATCAGAAGAAATATTTTATTTCAGTTTATAGAGAATATAATATTTCAGTTTATTTCAGAATGATTACTAAACAGTAATAAAAATGCCTACAAACCAACATAATAAATATACCAAGTTACTGTAAAAGTAAAAGAAAACACAGTGTAGGGAAAAGATACATCATCAGTTGCTCACACATTGCTGTCAAAGATGGCCATGCGAGTTTATCCAAATGATAAACTAAGGTTGTCATATATTGATATGACAACTAAGGGATAACACATGTGCATAAGTTAAGAAAACCTTTCCACTTTTTACCTTTAGTACTTAATTTAGTAGAATTTATTTGTCCATGAAATTAGTAATTCGATTAGTTAGGGGAGAATTATTACAAAAACAGTATGTCTGTTAGTATATTCATATCTATCTCTTAACCACTTGACTCCAGTTCTTTCTACCTCACCCTGTATATCTTTTCCTTTCTCTCTACCTTTGCGACTGTCATCACGCCTGTATTCCCATCCTTCCCTTGCTCCTTTCTCTGACACTAGTTTGTCTTTCTCTTTACTCTCCTCCTATCTAATCTTTTTCTCTTATGTAGACCCCTGTGCACCAGTGGCGTTACCGCCTTGCTTGGGGTGAAATGATTAAAAATAAAATATCATTTGGTGCACATTGTTTTTGTTTTTTTTTTTTACTTTTGCTAGGTGTGTTGAATAAAGGTTTTCTTCATATAACATTGTAGATATGTTTAATTCCCACTCTTTTTTGTTCTGGGGCCAATCGCCAGGGTACCAAATCCAGCTATAATCAAGATAAGAAAAAATACATATCGGAGTAGCAGAAGATCCTATTAAATAGAGGAAGTTACACAAAACATTATTTAGCAACAAATGGTACAACACTCTTAAAACACATTTGGGACTACAAAAATACAAATCAGAA
This sequence comes from Ascarosepion bandense, assembly GCA_037127315.1. Lineage (NCBI taxonomy): Eukaryota > Metazoa > Mollusca > Cephalopoda > Sepiida > Sepiidae > Ascarosepion > Ascarosepion bandense. The sequence goes on from JBBBDQ010000926.1 coordinate 1,595,257, forward strand.
CACACCAAATTTAACATGGAAAATAAGAAAAGCAGCACCAATTTAAAATAGAATCCATAAAAATGTAATCTTTGCTCGGAAATAATAACGTCTTTTTCCAAATAAAAGATCAGAAATGAAAAAAAAATCCTGCTATGCTACGTACAACTGCAGTAGTAGTCGGCACTGGCTCACATCCGAGTATCAGGATCATCATCCTCTCTCCTTATTCTATTTCTCTCCTTTGGTGGCGGTGATGGAGATGGCAGTGACGGTGGACGTAGCTGGGTGAATCAGGCCCTCCTGATAGCACGTCGCAGATTGCCTTCATGTTGACGGTTGCACTTGAAAGTCTAGGAACATCCCCACTCAGATTATCCTATGCCAGGAAAGCCGATTTGTAGCAACGGTTTCCCAGGTATCAGGGTTGACGTTGGCCTGTGTCAGAGACTTTTTCACCCGATCCCTGAAGCGCCGTTTTTTGGGGGGCATCCGTGTAGCTTCTTCCCGCTTGCGAGTTCTTTAAATAGGATAATATGTAGGAGTCAAGTTGGATGTATTCTGGTCACACGACCCTGAAGATGAAAGGAAAACTTGAAGCAGCTGGAATGTGGTTCTACAGAAGGATGCTGCGGATATCGTGGACGGATCATGTGAGCAATGACGAGGTGTTGGAAAGAATGGAAACGAAAAGGAAATTAATATTGAGCATCAGGAAGAGATAACTAAAGTTCCTGGGACATGCAATGAGGGAGGAGGGCTTGGAGAACCTGATACTAGATACTAACAGGCCAGATGGAGGGAAAAAGAGACAGAGGAAATCAGCGGATAACATATTTGAAGGGCCTGAGCAGGTGGATGACAGAACGGGGGCTGCAAGATGTTACTTGAGAAAGCGTTCTAAGAGCCGTCAGGGATAGGTAGACGTGGTCGCCTAAAAGGACAAGGCAATAGAAGAAGAAGAAGAAGAAGAAGAAGAAGAAGAAGAAGAAGAAGAAGAAGAAGAAGCCTCGCTGTTGAGAAGTTACCTACAACATCATTTAAACTAAAAAAAAAAAAAAGGGTTTATTTCAAATACCAAACTTTAGAACGGAAGGATGTATAACAAAAAAAAAAATAATTAAAAAATGAAAAAATATATATATATATATATATCCGAATCTATGGCCTTCTCATTCCTGTTTAGAGGAAACCCCTCCGTGATTAATAATATCTTCAGGGGTGTAGCCATACTTACGGCGTTTAATCAATTACATGTTGGAGAGGCTAGTTGATCAAGAGTTGAAGGTTTTGAATTCAGAATTGTCCTCCTACTAACCCAACTGCCACCCATAACTATAGGTTTATCCTGCTATTTATCCATAGATACTGAAATAGAAAAGATGGATTCATGCCTTTCACAATATATAATATCATAAAATAATGCATAATCAAAATAAACAAACTCAAGGTCAGAATTATAAATAATGCAAAACAGTAACCTGAAACAAAAAACTGGGAAAACAGGTTTCAATCTTCCCCTAGTTGCCCATAAGCCGCCCACTGGCATACACACACACACACACACACATATAATTATTTTACTATATCAGTCAGTTAAGTGCCATACTTGATACACGGTTGGGTGATCATGTCTTTAAAAAACATGACTGACTGGGCAGAAAATTTACCCATGGTAAATTGCCATTACTTTCTGTAGTTGACTGGTTGCTAACCAATGCTATAGAATCTGTCCTGATATTTTAACCCATAGCTGGAGAGAGAAGCGAACGATTAAGGCCTTTTCTAAGAGTATTTACGCGCAAGTGAATGCAACGAATTTTACTGGAATTCGAACTTTGCTCTCTTATTTCTCGTTCCAAGCCGGTATCCACCGACCCACAACGCACACGTTTTACTTTATGAGTTTTTTTAAAATGCTGTAATAATTTGATCTTGGTCCGTATGGTTTAGCTAATTAGGAATCATTTGGTTTTAAATTTCCTATAATTCTCTTTTTCTTTTAGTTCTATACTAGCAGCATAGCCAGGCGTTGCTCAGGTGTAATGAAAGCTTTAAAGCTAATCCATGGTCCTGGAGCTCAGACTCTTTGGACGTTGGCACGAAAGACTAAAAAGCAATAGTTGTTTTCAGTTAAAGCGAAACCGTAGACTGAACGAAAAATGAATGGATGTGAGTCAAATTTTGATTTCCTGGTATCGATATCAAATTTTCTGCACTATTGTAAGAACTGCAATCTTGAAACTTCTGAATCTCGTTTCTTATGTCTTTGTCTATGAGTGTATCAAATTTGATTAAAATCGGACCACTCTTTCTATAACCCGATTTTTTCGATTATCGATTTTCGATATTTATCGGGGGTACCTCGACACAAAACCTAGCTATGAACACTCGCAGACGCTTATAGTACTACTGTGCAAATTTTCAAGAAAATCAGTTCAGCCTTTTCGGAGTCTATAGGTAACGGACACACACACACACACACACACACACACACACACACACACACACACACACACACACACACACACACACACACAGACAAAGTTCCATTTATAAATAAGTTTAGAAAGATTTTTATTTGAATCTTCGTAAAATCTTCATAAAATATATTTAGTTTTAATTAAGAAAATCGTTTGGTAAGATTCAAACTATGGAATCAGTAAATAAAAACAAAAAACACTTTATTAAAGTATCTGATGTGAAAATAAGAATAAGTTTTAAACAATCTTTTAAATAAATAATGATAGTCATTGTGAATTCCATGACTAAATAACTATGTTACTCCTTTTTCACAAAGAGAGAGACAATGAGAAGGGAGTAGTGATAACTTCTTTTTTGTGCTGTGTCCCGTCATGACGTGGCCGATGGTGATGTTCTATCCTTTGTAATGTTTGTCTTCTTACTGTCTCTTCTAGCCCCCGTTCTGCTACCCATCTAAGTTCATTAGATAACTTGTTGTTTCTCTCTTGCTTTCAATATGTCATGTGAGTGTCAATTTCTTCTAGTCCTCTTTCCAGAAGGATATTCTCTACCGACCCGTCACATCAGTTCACTAATTTACCAATTCACATGTCAGTGTGATGGTGACCATGCACGTAGACTGGCTCAAAGGTCTGAAGCATAGATCAATTAACACATAAAAGCCAATATTTCTTCTTTTAACATGTCTGTTTCTATGGCACTAGTACAATTTTAGACTCCTGCACAAATAAGGATTATTTTATTTTCATAATTTGAAGTTATAACTTCAATTTATGAAAATAAAAATAACAATAATAAAGTTATAATTTATTATTATTATTATTATGTCATTTTTCATCATATTTCGATTTCTGCTTTGGTCTCACTACCAACCAAGTCTGCGTGGAGACCTAAGGCAGGTAGTGGCGTGTTGTTATGGCTCCATTTCATGTTTTTCTATCTTCCCTATCATCCCCAGCATTACATAGATAACGTTTTCCTTAGTGTGTGGGCTGTACTTAACAAGACAATTTTTGTATATCTCTTAAGCTGGAGTTTCCAGGGATTCTTTCAATGTGTTGTTTTGTTCCATTTTTTATCATTCCAAGTGCACCTACTATCACTGGCACAACTCTTGTTTTCAATTTCCACATTTTTTCTATTTCAATTTCCAGGTCTTTATATTTTGACAGTTTTTCAAATTCCTTGATTGCTATGTTACAATCCGCTGGACAAGCCATATCAATTAATAGACAAGTTTTCTCCTTCTGGTTTTTAACAATAATGTCTGGCCTGTTTGCTTCAATTTTTCTGTCTGTGTAGATGGTGTAATTCCATATTATTATTATGTCATTTTTCATCAAATTTAGATTTCTGCATTGGTCTCACTACCAACCAAGTCTGCGGGGAGACCTAAGGCAGGTAGTGGCGTGTTGTTATGACTCCATTTCATGTTTTTCTATCCTCCCTATCGTCCCCAGCATTACATAGATAACGTTTTCCTTAGTGTGTGGGCTGTACTTAATAATACAATTTTTTGTATATCTCTTAAGCTGGGGTTTCCAGGGATTCTTTCAATGTGTTGTTTTGTTCCATTTTTTATCATTCCAAGTGCACCTACTATCACTGGCACAACTCTTGTTTTCAATTTCCACATTTTTTCTATTTCAATTTCCAGGTCTTTATATTTTGACAGTTTTTCAAATTCCTTGATTGCTATGTTACAATCCGCTGGACAAGCCATATCAATTAATAGACAAGTTTTCTCCTTCTGGTTTTTAACAATAATGTCTGGCCTGTTTGCTTCAATTTTTCTGTCTGTGTAGATGGTGTAATCCCATAGAATGGTTACATCTTCTATTTCTGTAACCGGTGCTGGATGATGTTCATACCAGTGTTTGTTTACAGCTTTTCCATAATGTTTGCACATTGCCCAATGTAAATATTGCCCAACTCTATCGTGGCGATTTTTATATTCGTTTGGGGCAAGCACAGAACAGCCTGAGATTAGGTGGTCTATTGTTTCTTGGTGTTTATCACAAAACCTGCATTTTGGATCCATATTATTATGCATAATATTTGCCTGAAAGTTTCTCGTGAAAAGACTTTGGTCTTGTGCTGCAAGTATAAATCCTTCAGTTTCAGACTTTAATCCAGATGCACGTAACCATCGATGAGTATTAACTTTGTCAACATTGGATTTATTGGCACGTACTGGATATTGGCCATGCAGAGGTTTGTCCTGCCAGCGCTGTTTCATCTTTTCAAGAGCTTTATCTTTGGCTTTCATTTTCATATTTTTTGCCGCAATAGTTGGTTCTTGGCTACTGTTTTGCTTTTCTACAGAATCTACTAACTGTAATTCTTGTTTGTATTTACTGCCTTCTTTTATTATTGAATATTTTTTCTTTCTTTCTTCATGTTGCCTTACTAATTGTATCATCCAATCCTTTGTTGTTTCTATGTATGTTAGTAAGCCAATAGTTGTTGTCTTGTATGACAATTCCAGCTGAATAAGACCCCTTCCACCTTCTTTACGGGGTATGTATAGACGGTCTACATCAGCCTTTGGGTGATGCATCCTATGCTTAGAAAGAAGCTTTCTTGTTTTAACATCCATTCGCCTGATGTCGTTTAGAGTCCAGTTTAAGATGTTGAAGCTATATTGGACAACTGGGATTGCAAGGCTATTAATGGCCATAACTCTATTCTGTGAATTTAATTCAGTTTTTAATATCATTCGTAGCCTTCTATAGTACTCTTTACGCACTATTTCTTTCATTTTTTTATGGTGAATGTTTTCGCTCTCATTTACACCTAGGTATTTATAAGCTTCTTCTGGTTTCAATTCTTTTATTGTTACAGCAGGGTCTAGGCTAATTGAGGATGTTTCTTGTATTGATCCACGTAAAACTGTAGCTTTAGCACATTTATTCAAATTAAATTTCATTCCAATGTCTTCGCTGAAGCATTTTACAGTTTGCAGAAGACCTTCCAGCTCATTATCATTCTTAGCATATAACTTTAAGTCATCCATGTAAAATAGATGGCTTATTTTCTTTTGGCCTATTTTATAACCACATTCTGTCTTATTAAGTTGACTGGTTAGTGCTATTAATGATATGCAGAATAGTAAGGGAGATAAAGAATCACCTTGAAATATACCTCTTTTGATGTTTATTTCATCAGACTTATCGGTTCCATTTATATGATTGAGGTAAAGGGTTGTTTTCCATATAGACATGCATTGTTTGATGAAATTGATGATGACGGGCGATATCTTGTATATATTTAAAGTCTTTAAAATCCATTCATGTGGCACACTATCGAATGCCTTTCGGTAGTCTATCCAGGCAGTACTAAGATTTTTCTTTGTCTTGTAGCAGTTTTCCAGGATCATTTTGTTAATTAGCAATTGGTCTTTACAGCCATAACAGCCACGTTTGCACCCTTTTTGTTCAAGCGGTATCATGTCATTTCTTTCTAAGAATAAATATGTTTGTTTTGTTAAAATAGATGTTAGTAGTTTATATGTTGTCGGAAGACATGTAATTGGTCTGTAGTTTTTCGGGTTGTTTGTGTCACCATTCTTGGGTAGAAGAAATGTAATTCCTTTTGTCATCCATGCAGGAATTTTAGTGGGATCGTCAACCATTTCTTGGAGGTCTTTGGCTAATTTTTTATGTGCTGCATTTAAATAATATAGCCAAAAGTTAGGAATTTTATCTATACCTGGAGTTTTCCAATTGTGTGCTTTTTTTAGTGCAAATTTAATATCATCTTCTGTAATTCCAGACCATGTCTGTTCGGGTTTATTCTTCATTCGTTCTATCTCCTGCGTAATCCAATGTACTTCCTTGCTAGGTTCTTTAGGGCAAGCCCATATCTTTTCCCAGAACTGTGTGACTTCTTCCATTCTGGGGGGTACTGTCACTTCAATTCTTTTTTTACCTATTTCCCTGTAAAATCTCTTTGTATCAGTCTGAAAGATCTTGTTTTGTCTGTAAAATTTTGCTCTTTTTTCATAGCGTCTTATTCTTTGAGCCTTCAGTTGGATTTTTTGCTTTATTTTTTCTTTATTTGATAAGACGTCATTTTCATTCCTGATGTTATATTTTTTTTCGGCTCTTCTTCTTTTCCTAGTTCTTACATTTATTCCTCTACTCAGTTCATCCAGTACTGACAGTTCACTTCTTAGTTGTTCGATTTCTTTTTCGATTTTTCTTTTCCAAGGTGGATCTTCACGTCTGCGTGACTGCCTTGTTTTTATTTTGATGTTTAATTTTTTTGTTGCTGCTGTTGCTGATGCATATATTACTTCGTTAAGATTTGTATTCGGGTCTTCATCCAGTATTGATTTCAGTGCTGCATTGTACAATTTAATAGTTCGGAGGTTTTGTTTTGTTGGTTGGAATTTTGGGAGCTGTTCACGTTCCTCCATTGTAATACTTTGTATTTGACTTAGCTGGTTTTTTATTTCTATCTTGGCTTCCTGTATATTGTTATTTTCCGTCAAATAATTATCTTCGATGTGTTCTGAACTAATTTTATTTTTGTCTTTTAACTGACTCAGACTCAGATCGCACCTTTCCAGCACTTTTAGACTTACATCATTATCTTCGCAGTGATTTGCGTGTTTCACGGTTTCTACATTATGACCTGTGATTTGTTTGATGTTATTACTTTTTATTTCTGGTTCCGGTTCCTTTTCATATTTTGTTGATTCGACTCTTCTTGTTACAATTCTTTTAATTTCGTGAATCTCAGCCTCTGACAGTCGGTTATTACGAATAATGTACCTACGTACATTGGCCAATTTATTTTCGTCAATATACTTTCTATTTGTTTGACCAACTTTTTCACGCCAAATGTCATATGTTTGGCGAGTCATGTTTTTTTGAGGTTTGAGTAACGCTTCATGAAATGCAGTCATAACGACTTTGTACTCCTCACGAGACCATTTTATTTTTTCTTTCTTTAAATATACGGTTGTAGATCTAGCTGGTGAATTTTCAGGACCATCATTAGGATTATCCTGGTTGTGGGGACCTGAAGATACATTCTTTGTGTAGGAGTTTGTTCTTATGGCAGATTTTTCGACCTCAGGTAGGTTCCCTCCTGAAGGACGGGCTCCCTGTTTATCCACTGGAAGAGCCATACTGGACTTTTTATTTCTATTTGTGTTTTTCATGTTTTTCCCACGAGTGACGCACGGGTCCAAAAGTCCACCCAAAGTTGCCCGGCACGTTGGGTAACGGTCTTTTACAAACAGGGTCCCGAAGCCTGTAGGGAATCGTTTGTGACCTCATAACGCAGTAGCCATTCACTCCTCGGCACGATTAACACCTTGAGTTGCGGGTTGTTGTTCGGAGTTTTCCTTCTCCTAAATGGGCTGCCAAGCAACATCTGACATAGACGCGATTGGAATTCAAGGAGAAAGACGGCTCAACGAAACAAAACATCAATATTACTTGAGTAGTTTGTTTAAAAAAAAAAAAAAAAAAAAAAAAAAAAAAAAATTATAATATCTTAAGAAAAAAAAAAAAAAAAAAAATCCTGTTTATATTAAAACAAAATTTCATATTGAGAAAAGGAAAAATTCAAATAGAGAGACGTTTGTTGAAAAAAAAAAAAAAAAAAAAAAATGTAATAATTTGTTCGTCCACTTTATCTTTCATTTTTTCAACAAGTCGTTGGTCAATATTGGATTATCATAATAAGATAAATTAAATAAGTAAATTAAAACAATAAATAAATAAAAATAAATTTATCAAAAAAAAATACGTAGACTTTCTATAAAATAATACCATATAAACTGTTTTTCATCGGATTTAATTTATTTTCTTGTTTTGTTTTGTTTTTAAGAAAATTATAATAGTTAAAAAAAAAAAAAAAAAAAAAAAATAATTTACACGAAATATCGACAGCTAAAGGAAATATAATACGGATGATTTTATTTAGGTTAATTTAAAGAACAAACAGATAAATTATTATTATTATTATTATTATTATTATTATTATTATTATTACCAAATTTACAATATTTATTTAAATAAATCAAGTTATGGCTTACTTTGTTTGTTTGTTTGTTAATATTTATATAAGAAAAATATTTTTTAATTCATATATATATATATATATATATATATATATATATATATATATATTGATTGATTGATTGATTGATTGATTGTTTAATTAGTTTCTGGCCATAATAAGATTAGACCAGTGCACATTTGTATTAAAAAGTGTTCAATACAATTATATTGTAGAACTTTTGAATATTTTCCTTTTGTAAACGAGTTATTACGCGACCCAGGTTTCTACCATGAGTGGTGTCTTCAGGCGATCATAGTAGAAATCTAGGTCGCATAATAACTCATTTACAAATAGAATATATATATATATATATATATATATATATATATATATATATATATATATATAATCGTTTCACTCCAAGCAAGGCAGTACTGCCACTAGTGAGCAGAGGGTGTCGTAGTGATACGAGAAGGGACAGAAAAAGAAAAAAATAGATACAGAGGATAAGAGAAAAATGGCAGTCAAGGAGATAGAAGATGGCAATTGACATTGCACTTGAACTTTTGGAGATTGTAGCTAGCAGGGAAGCAAGGAGAGGAGCTTCGCAGGCGGGAGGTGCGAGAAAAGAAACGGAAAAGATGCGGTTTCATTTAATTATTTTGACGGTAAAAGAGTGGGACCTAGATGCCAATCTAGAAGCATAAGTAAATTCATGTTGGTCTGATACCAGGGAATTAAGCTTGTCAGAGCAGAAGCCTTGAAAATATTTGTATAAAAATTGTTGAGATCTCGCGATAACAAGAAATTAAAAAAAAAATAGAGACTTCTTCTTTTCATTAGCCTCTCGATAAGAGAGCACGTGGATTTTGAGCGGCTCCAGAAATTAAGGCTACAGATAAGTTTTTCACAAATATAACTTTCTCATGTTACCTTTTACTGATAGACTTCATGAAATTAAGTGTAACTTTCTTTGACTATCGGTCAACTCCCCCCCATTAACCTGGCTAAGGAACGCATGTCCTGTAGTCTTTCTTTCACCTTCTCTCCCTCCCTCCACTCCGACCTAACAGCCAGATAACTCGCCCACAAAATCTGAATGTCGAATTCATATTTTGGCGTTGTCAATGTTCACCCAACCTTCAGTTTGTTATCTGCTTGTAAGTTTTAATGTCTTTTGTCTGTCCCTTTCATTGATTTGTTTTAATTTTTGAAATGTTTTAGTTTTAAATGTTTTTGTCATTGCTAGTATTTTGCAAGTTACTATTGTAAAATATTTTGGCTCTTAAGTTTGATTTCGATATAAATTGTTAGAGGTGTTATTTATTTTATTTTTTTAGCAATGACGTTTCATGAAATTAAGTGTAGCTTTCTTTGACTATCGGTAAACTCCCCCACTTACAAACAATTTATTCATTCACAATACCTCATCTCAGAAATGGAGACAGGTCTTTAAGAAAGCCGGATCGTACAACGGCCGAAACATCGTAAACATGGCAATAATGATGAGGACAACAGTTCGAACAATGTAAATAATGTAAATATTACCTCATCTCAGAAGTATAGATAAATATTTTAGAACCACATTGCAAGAACTTTCATATATCTCCCAAACTCGTACAACCAAACCTTTTTGATAACCAAATCCTCTCTATTGTGATAGATAGATAGATAGAGAGAGAGAGAGAGAGAGAGAGAGAGAGAGAGAGGGGAGGGAGAGAGAGAGAGAGAGAGAGAGTCAAACACATACACACGTTTAAAGGGTTCAAAATTCCTGGCACCTGAAGAAGGCCGAAACGGCTGAAACGTCATGTTATTCGTTTCTTTTTTTTTAATTTTTATTAAGATTTAAGTTTGAAAAAGATTTCCGACTTCCAGAAAACATGGCAATATTAATTATTTTTCTTTTGGTCAAAAATCGGAGTAAATAGAACAGTGAAATAAACCGGTGTAATTGTTTACCAGTAGCGAAATCTGATCTAAACAAAAGTTAGGCCGTTATATTTGGGTCATCAGAAAACAATGGAGGTAAACGAAATAATAATTTTTGACCAAAAGGATTTTGGAGTAGATTGAACATCGAAATGTATTTTATTTACTAATGGTGAAATCTGATCTAGCATAAGTTGAGTTCTGTATAATTTGGGTCATCGGAGAACGGTGGAAATGAACGAAAATATTTTTTTGCAAGTGAAATTGAAATAGCGCTGAGTAAGCGAGAGGACCTTTGGAGGTCACATGATTTTTGGCTGTAGCAACAGACACTCGTGTTAAGCGCATGGTGACCTCGCTTATAATATCCGGTTTGCTATATAAGCGCAAAGTATTACTGAAGAAAGACAGAGTAGGTTCCCGACCGTGGAAGCATACGGTTGTGTGTCATCGGGTCTCTCCGATGAAGGGGAGTGTTGACAAGAGAGACCAGAACCGTGCGAGCGTATGGTTGAGTCACCCCCTCCCACCGCTGGAGCAAGGTTACTGACAATTCCGACTAATCAACCTCTTAACCGAAAACGTCTATGTATGAGAAAGGAGAGTAAAATGTATTTTATATTTTACTTGCATTTAGCCCTATTGTTTCAGAGCAAGGCTTGTTGCAAATTGTATTTGTTGTGCGGTGACGACGGAAGGTCAGGGAAGAGGAAGAAGAAGATTATAAAATGATTATATGAAACTGACGTTTTGTGAAGGGGTCGGATTAAATAGTTCCCGACAAGGAGATTTATGATTTGAAAAGTTTAAGTGTTGCCTCGAACTTGTTGAGGATTCTGGAAATTTAAAAGTCGTCGAAGAACTTTGAGAAATGTCGTTGTCGTAGCGGTCGCAGTGAAAAAACCTTTGTGTATATGAAACTTAATGTTCGTCACTAGCCCGGCAATATCAGAATTGCATCAGCCGTTGTTGGTTTTATTTGAGAAGTCTGGAGAACATTTTTGAGAAGAGTTATATACCTTTTGAGACGAATTAACAAGAAGTTAACCATACACACACACACACACTCTCTCTCTCTGTCTAGACTCCAGTGTGTGAGTTGTTATGCTAAATGCTTTTACTTTCTGTAACCTTTTTCTTTTTCTATTCTTTTCTTGTATATAAAAGACATTAACAGTGCAACCATCTAACAGTTGTTTGTTCGGCTTTCTACGGACATTACTTTTTTTTTCTTTTTGCTGTATTCTAAATGTTTAACACTGGCTCCCACAGCCGTGTCTACAGCTCTGGCAAAAGTTTTGCAACACCATAAAAAATCTGAGTTATCGATAACAAAACACAACTATTTTTGCTTAAGCATTTTAAAATAATCATTTAAACTATTTCGAAGTAAAAAAAATATTTATTATGATGTATGTTAAATTTTGGTGTTAAATTCAATACTTTATGAGCCTTACTCTATTTTTAAAAACAAGTTTTATTCGCTTTGGCATAGACACAATTAGTGATTTAATTCACCGACTCGTCTTCTGACACGAATTGATCCATTGTTAGCGAAGCAGCTAAAAGGTGATTCATCAGAGAAAATCACCTTTTTCCAGTCTTCTACAGTCCAACTTTTATGAATTCGACAGAAATTTAGTCGATCTTTTATATTTTTTCGTGTCAAAAGTGACTTTCTTGTCGACCTTTTTGACATTATAGCGGGTGTATCTTATCTATTCCGTTCGTAGTGAAGGGTAATTGTATACCGTTGCAGGTTAACGGAAGTTGGCCTTGTGGAAAATAGCCCACTATAAGTCATAAAATGATTATAAAATCAAGAAAGGCAATTTGAGTATAAAATAACATATATATACATTAATGTTTTACAATTAAAGCAATACTTGAAATAAAGGTACAACGGAGGTTAGAATGTTCATGGAAAATATAATGTTGAAAAAGATAAAAGGCTTAGGAATGTGATGAATGTTCATTTTGAAGTTGCCACTTCTAAGGTCAGTAAGTCAGTAAGTTGGTTTGTGTGGAATGTCTTTGAAGAGGTCACTCCTGAGGTCAATAAGTGCTTTTGAGACAGGTAGAAGGAAAGAGGCCAGCATAGTAGCCGCTCGACTTAAGTCAAGGGGAGGCACTGGTTACTCTAGCCTGTGAGTCCTTCTGTCTGACGATGCTTTGTGTCTCCTCTTTTTATATCCGCTTTTTGGATCAGAAGCTCGTTTTGAATTTCACGCTTGTATTTGATTCCAGGTTTCCCATTGGCTGGTAAATAAAATTCGCGTAGGCTCGCGAAATGGAAATTTGATATTTGATTAATCTTTATTTTTCAACCGGAACATCTGCGCGAACTCGGATGAGCACGACGTGTTTTATTCATTTGCCTTTTTGTTGTGAGAGAGCAAACATCCGGTTCATCGCTTTTGTTCGGTCGGTATCACCATAACATCAATGCTTTCGTCAAGAAACGCCGCCGTACTGTGCAATCTGAAGCTTCCAAACCACCGCTGGACGGATTCCTTCAGTAACTGCTGACCACTGGCCTGTCGATCAGACAAATTAAGTGGCACCAGTCGTCGGTCATCTCACTTTGTAGACATTTTTGGACGACCACCCACTTTAAATCCCAACTTCGATTTTTCCAGTTTTCGTCCACTTCTGGACTATTCTTGTGACCGTTGATGCATGAACCTGCTCCTGTTTGGTAATCTGACGACACCCAAGACCGGCTTTGTGTAAAACAACGATTGCAGATCGTTTCGATTCGGAACAATGACATTTTCACATTTGAATCACAATTAGATGCACTGAAAGAATAATGTGATCTTTTAAAAAAATAATTACAAACTCTTCTCTCCGTTTCGCTTTTCACTTCACTCTGTCTGCCGAATATGCGGTTCAAAAAGAAAATACGGTCCAACCTCTACGCTCTTCTTTTTTCTTCTCTCCAGAAAAAATATTCTTTCTCGTTTCATAGAGTCGAGAACTCGCCCATGCAAATCACTTAAAATTTACATAAGCGAATTAAACACATCCTATTTATTGATTATTCATGGTTTTACTCACTTTCGGTATTCCAAAAATATCTGAAATTATACTTTTAGATAGTGTTGCAAAACTTTTGGCTAGTGCTGTGCATCTTCAGTCGACTTCTGCTTTCCGGATCTAATAATCACAACGTGGGAAGAAAGCAGATTTAAACCAGTGAGCCGGTTGACTAACCTACAGATGCTCAGGGACATACAACCAACCCCTTGAGTTCGGTTACGACCGAATAGACACCTGAACCCGAAGAGGAAGACGCCGAATGTGACCAGGATAACCACCCCGGGGACAGAAAAGGGTTAAATATATGGTGTCGTGGTAAGCAATATTCGACCCGAGGGGCTAGAGCGTTAAACTATATATGTATAAATGTCTGACTTCGTTGTTATGATATATATATATATATATATATATATATATATATATATATATATATGTGTGTGTGTGTGTGTGTGTGTGTGTGTGTGCGTGTGTGTGTGTGTGTTATAATTTACTAAACAGAAGCAGGAGTCATTAAGTGAATGTAGTAAAAAGTGGCTCAACAATGAAAAATATTTGCATGCAGGAACCAAACAAGATAAAAAAAAATAATCAAAATATTTTATATTAAACTGGAACACAAAACATGGCTATTTTTGTATTAGTTTGTTTAGTTTTTAAAGTAAATAACTAAAACTGAAATATCCAGAAAAGGCATGGTACGTGAAATTAGAACAACCTATCCCGGTCGACGAAATAAAGGGTTCAGTTCGAAATTCTAATGTATATGACCTGAGGCCGATGTGAGTGTACAACGGCCGAAACGTTGTGAATATGGCAACAAAGATGAGAACAATAGTCCGAACAATGTAAATAGTGTTACAACACATCAACTCAGAAACATGGACAGATATTGAAAGTGAATATGGCAACAAAGATGAAGACAACAGTTCGAAAAATGTAAATATTTTAAATAATTACAATATCTCATCTCAGAAATATAGTTTGATATTGAAGGTGAATATGGCAACAAAGATGAGGACAACATTTTAAACAATGTAAATAGTGTAAATAATTACAATACTTTATTTCAGAAATATAGTTTGATATTGAAGATGAATATGGCAACAAAGATGAGGACAACATTTTAAACAATGTAAATAGTGTAAATAATTACAATACTTTATTTCAGAAATATAGACAGATGTAATACCCCAACGGTCCGTCCTAACAATTTTCCCCGGCGGCCGTTCTCCACGCTGTGATGTTGCCGGATTTTTGTAGAAAATGTCGGCCGGACAGGTGGGGGTACAAGATTGACTGTAAGGAACGAACTTCCAAGATTTGGATGAGTAGAAAAGAATGCTTTATTCGTTTAGAGTTAGCCTTGTCTGCTGGGGCAGGCGAATGTGACACGCAGCTATAACTCCAATTAATGGAGATCAACAAACCCAAACTGGACGAAAACAAGACGAGGAGAGATACTTCCGGCTGACTCCCTTCACTTCTCTCGTCTTTAACTTAACTCCCCAACTCGGAAAAAACACCTGAATTTATCTAAAAATCGACCGGAACAAGGAAATCCGGAAATGCTCTAGACCACCGGTGACAAACACCGGCGACTGTAAGTCTGAAATTTCAGTTATCTTTTTTTTGTTTATCTTAATAAGGCTTCCGCCGGAAAAGGCTTAGTGTGAGGTCAAGATACAGTAAGGTCAGCCTTTGACCGGGTCAGACCACCGGTGACAAACACCGGCGACTGTAAGTCTGAAATTTCAGTTATCTTTTTTTTGTTTATCTTAATAAGGCTTCCGCCGGAAAAGGCTTAATGTGAGGTCAAGATACAGTAAGAACAGCCTTTGACCGCTGAACTTTATCACTGAGTCAATTTTCCTCAAAGAGAAAAAGTGTTTATTTATTTATTTTTCTCTTCTTTTTCACTTTTGTTAGACATGTTTTCTAAACTATTTTCTATTCTAATCTATTTTCTATTTTAATCTATTATAATAAAATACATATATCTAGTTATCGTGTCACATTACCTCCCCCAACGGATCTTGTCATTTATGTCAATAAATTACAATAAACAAAACAAAAAAAACATGACACGATGCTTCATTATGTCGGCACGCCATCACCACCAAAAATTACTTTGATCCCCCAGGGATATTCTCCTCCTCTTCACAAACATCAATCATGAAATTTCTTATTAATCCATACCATTTCTTTGTATTTCCTCAACACATTTTTCTTATTTCAACAACCAATTCCTCAATTTTTTGTCTTCGTAGCCGGTGGCATCAATGAATCCACGCAGTTGGTTTATCGCTACGTATGAGGGTCAATTCTTCATTAACGAACACCTTTGTTCAACTTCGTGTTTTGCTTTCCGCTTTACTTGCCCCCTTCTATTCCTGAAGAGACTCCGCTCTTCGTTTACTCATCTGTTACCATTTTCCAGCCATAAGTCTCTGAGCCTTTCCTGCATCCCCCCCCCAATGAAACCTTATCATGATGGAAGTTTGCTGAGGACGTCCCCTCCCAATGGGGTCAATGGCGCCCGAAAAATGAATGAAGCATAGTTTACAGAATAAATTCAAGAGAGGGGTGTTTCCACCCTCTCTCCCAAAGAAGAAAAGAAATTAAAAAAAAATTAATTAACATAAGGTGACAAAATAGTCATAACTCTATAGGAGCGATGTAACTGCTCCTCATTATCAGTCTCTCTTTTTTTTTTTTTTTTTTTTTTAAAGTTCTCCAGACATAGTCCATTTTCCATTCTTTCTCTTTTTTTTCTTCTTTTAAACAAAACAACAAAAAAAAAAACGTAATTAAATGTCTTTAAAATGTTTCTGTTTTTCTCAAAAAATATTTTTTTTCACACCATCATCCTTTTTTTCCTTTTTCTTCCAAAACATATTTTTGTCCTTGTTGTACACACTCACTTAGTTTTTCTCTCTCTCATTTTTTTTTTAACGTACACACACTATTCTTTTACCCACCTTTCTTTTTTTTTTCAAACAGTCCTTTTTCATTCTTCTCTTTTTTTTTTCACGCCGTTTGCGTTGATCTCTCTTTTTCTTTTCAAAATTCATACTTTTTTATCTCAAAAAATAAAATAGTCACACATTTTTTTTTTCCAATTCATTTTTTTGTACGCGCACAGTTGTTTCTTGCTCTCTCCCTTCCTATTACTTTTTCCATTTCTTTTTTGTACACACCTTTTTCTCATTATCATATTCCATCTTCCTTTCTTTTTTTTATCTTTTTCTTTTAACCAAAACAACAACAACAAAGGAAATAAATGTTCCTAAAACGCTTCTTTCTGTTTTTTCCCAAAAATATTTTTTTTCATCATCATCTTATTTTTTCAACAAAACAAGAAAATAAATGTTTCAAAGATGTTTCTTTTTGTTTTTCGCAAAAATGTTTTTCCATCATCATCCCTTCTTCTTGTCAAACAGTGCTTTTTCAGTCTTCTCCTTGTTTTGTTTTTAAGTACTCATTCAGACCGTTTAAGTTGTCTCTATTTCTCTTTTTCTTTCTTTTTTTTTTTGACCAGACAAAAAGGGAGGAAATAATTGTGCTTACCTTACGGTGCTTGTTGATAACGGGTTCCCTTTCCTTTCCTTGTTTCGTTTTTTTTTTCACACCGTTCGCGTTGTTCTTATCTCTCTTTTTCTTTTTTTTTTTTTCAAAATTTATACTTTTTTCTCTCAAAGTACTCACACATTTTTTTTCTTAATCAATTCATTGTCCTCTTTTTTTTCTTTTCTTTTTTTTTTTTTCCGATCGTACGGCCGTTAACCGTTCTTCTGCCGGCGAGAATTTTGGCCAGACAAAAAGGGAGTAAATAATTCTGCTTACCTTACGGTGCTTGTTGAAAACGGGTTCCCTTTCCTTTCTTTGTTTCTTGTTTTTTTTTTCTTCTTCTTCCCCTGAAGCTTACACCAAGCAACCAGAATTTGGATGTGAGAATAGTTCTTTCTTCGATTTCCTTTTTTTTTTTTTTTTTCGGTGCGTGTTGATAACGGTTTCCCTTTCCTTCCCTTGTTTCTCTTTCTTTCTTTCTTTCTTTTTCTTCTTTTGAAGCTTATACCAAACAATTAGAATTTGGTTGTTAGTGTGGTTCTTTCTTCGATTTTCTTTTCTTTTTTTCTTACGGTGCTTGTTGATAAGGGGTTCCCTTTTCTTTCTTTGTTTTTTTTTCTTCCCCTGAAGCTTACATCAAGCAATCAGAATTTGGCTGTGAGAATAGTTCTTTCTTCGCTTTCCTTTCCTCCGTTCGTCCCGTCTCGTCCAGTCGCGTCGGTTCGTCGAAATCCAAACTTAGCATCCAGTGGCACTTCGGTGGGTTCCAAATCCTTCAGTCACGGCACCAATTGTAATACCCCAACGGTCCGTCCTAACAATTTTCCCCGGCGGCCGTTCTCCACGCTGTGATGTTGCCGGATTTTTGTAGAAAAGTGTCGGCCGGACAGCTGGGGGTACAAGATTGACTGTAAGGAACGAACTTCCAAGATTTGGATGAGTAGAAAAGAATGCTTTATTCGTTTAGAGTTAGCCTTGTCTGCTGGGGCAGGCGAATGTGACACGCAGCTATAACTCCAATTAATGGAGATCAACAAACCCAAACTGGACGAAAACAAGACGAGGAGAGATACTTCCGGCTGACTCCCTTCACTTCTCTCGTCTTTAACTTAACTCCCCAACTCGGAAAAAACACCTGAATTTATCTAAAAATCGACCGGAACAAGGAAATCCGGAAATGCTCTAGACCACCGGTGACAAACACCGGCGACTGTAAGTCTGAAATTTCAGTTATCTTTTTTTTGTTTATCTTAATAAGGCTTCCGCCGGAAAAGGCTTAGTGTGAGGTCAAGATACAGTAAGGTCAGCCTTTGACCGGGTCAGACCACCGGTGACAAACACCGGCGACTGTAAGTCTGAAATTTCAGTTATCTTTTTTTTGTTTATCTTAATAAGGCTTCCGCCAGAAAAGGCTTAATGTGAGGTCAAGATACAGTAAGAACAGCCTTTGACCGCTGAACTTTATCACTGAGTCAATTTTCCTCAAAGAGAAAAAGTGTTTATTTATTTATTTTTCTCTTCTTTTTCACTTTTGTTAGACATGTTTTCTAAACTATTTTCTATTCTAATCTATTTTCTATTTTAATCTATTATAATAAAATACATATATCTAGTTATCGTGTCACACAGATGTTGAAGGTGAATATGGTAACAAAGATGAAGACAACTATTTGAACAATGTAATTAGAGTAAATTATTTATTTTTGTTTGTCAAGAATCTGTCTAGCAAGTTTCTGGTTCTGGCTAGCGGGTTTGGGTACAGGATCTTCAAAGTGGAATATTCCTGTTTGAATTTCTGGCACGAAGAATTAAGTTTGTATTATTTGCGTTATTTGCAGTCTAAGTATTTTTTATTTTTTATAAGCGTTTCACCCCGAGCAAGGCATGTCACTGCCACTACTGTGCAGGGGGCTACGTAGAGTGGAGAAAGGCTGGTTAAATATAGGAAATGGCAGAGGGTGGGTGATAGGCGGGTAAGGATTTGGGTAGATGAGAGTGTTGTGAGAATAGTTGGGAGTTAGTGTGATAGGAGGTGTCTATTGACCCTACATTTAAACACCTGGAGATTGTAACTGTCGGGAAAGCAGACTTGTGGAAGGGAGTTCCACAGGCGGGAAGCGCGAGAAAAGAAGCTGTTGGAGTAGAACTTACGGTTACATCTTATTTGTTTAACTGTAAAAGGGTGGGACCTAGTTGCTAATCTAGTATCTCGTGTAAATTCGTGCTTAGGCGGCACCAGTGATCTAAGCTCATCGGAGCAGAAGCCATGAAAGTACTTGTAGAAGAGGCACAGGGAAGCCACATCACGCCGGTGTGAGAGCGGCTGCAGCCGGTCTGCCAAGTCAGTATCAACCACGTTACAGATCCTCCTTTGTATTTTGTCAAGAAGCCCAAGGAGAGCAGCAGGGGCACCCGACCAGATATGGCAGCAATATTCAATACACGGGCGGATGGTAGATTTGGCAGATTTGATTGTCCTCATCTTTGTTGTAAATTATCACAATGTTTTAGACTTTGTGTTCTACACAATTCATCATGTGGTTGGTAATGTGAGTAACCTACAGAGAATTTAAAGCTTAATCTTTCATTTAATCTACAGGGGTGGGGAGATATTATTCTCACTCTGCTGTCAGTGTCCTGATTTAGTACTGCTCATTTATTGCTTGCCCTGAGTCTAAATCTGTACTACCAGGGCTAGTAATTATTATCTTACCGAATTCACTAGCCAGTGCTTTAATCTGTGATATATGTGAATTGGATGTGGTGCAGTAGAAATCGGCTCGGAAAGAGAAATCAGAGAGCCAAGTTCGAATTCCAGTTAAATTCGTTGCATTCACTACGCAAAAATACCCTTAGGAGAGGTAATTATTCTTCTCTTCTCTTCTCTCTCCAGCTATGGGTCAAATAGCAGTACAGATTGGGTTCTATACACTTAGATGGTAACCAGTCTACCACAGAAAGTAATGTCAGCCTACTGCGGGAAGATCTTCTCCCCAGTCAGTCATGTCTCGAAAGAGACATTGATGTAATGAATAGGTAATGAATATGTATACACCTTCGCTTCCCCCTCACTGGAATGTGATTGGCTGGTGTCAGCCATAAATATAGACTAAGATTTGAGTGAACACGACTGTCTTGAAAAAGACATGACTGACTGGTCAAAAGATTTTCCTGCAGTAGACTGCCATTACTAGACTGATTGCCAACTAAGGTTATAGAACCCAATCTGTCCTGTTATTTGACCCATAGCTGGAGGAAAGAGACGGATTAATACTTTTCACCAGATTATTTGCTTGTGGGACGATCTTCCACAAGGCCAAATTCCGTTAACCTGCAACGGTATACAATTACCTTTCACTAGAACAGAATCCTACTACAACTAGAAAAAGAATAAATAAGATAAGATATACCCGCTATAAAGTGTTGACTACCCGACGTGAGATGAACACGCATAACGCAGCCTTCTCCCGGCCAACGCATAAATACATTTCCACCAGATAAATTGGTATTCCCCAACGTTACACCAGATAAACTGGCGAACCTAACGTTCCCCAGATAAACTGGTAACCAACACGTGGATTTTCAACACACACACACACACACACACACACACACACACACACACACACACACACATATATATATACACACACACAAAGACATCTTCTCCAGGCCAACGCACATACCCATCTTCTCAACAACCATGCCAATGAAAACATCCATCTTCTTTATTATAGGCACAATATTGCAAGCCTATCGTCAGGCTGTCGATATTTCTATGGCAAATGTTCAGATAACCGCTATTCTTTAGTTGCATCAATTCAGGCGTTTGTCTTTGTATATTAGTTCCAGAGATGTGCGTTGTGGTGCAGTAGATATCGGCTCAGAAAGATAAATCGGAGATTCAAGTTCGAATTCCAGTTGAATTCATTGCATTCACTTACACAAAAATATCCTTTGGAAAGACATTAATTTGTCTCTTCTCCCTCCAGCTATGGGTTAAATAGCAGATTGAGTTCTATAGCCTTTGTTGGCAACCAATCTACCACAGAAAGTAATGACAACCTACTGCGCGAAAATGTTCTGCCCAAGTTAGTCATGTCTCTTTCGAGACATGATCACCCAAGCGTGGATCACTTGATTGACTGATACTTGAATATTTATTTCTCCCTTCCATCTCCTAAAATCTTGTGTTTTGTCATAGAGTAGATGAATACTCATCCCGATATAGGTCCGGAAGTCGTTTTTTTGTTAGATGGAGAAATGCGGGCTTCATAAATCACCTGGGTGGATTTGCATTTTCCCTCCACCGGGCAGGCGTCCACAGAATTACAGTTGCATTCGTTTAGAATTCCGGACCTAGATTCAGCATTGCGCAACTTCACTAGCATACTCCTATTATGGGAACTAATAAGGCTGTCCATATTCGGGGTGCAAGAATAACTAATTTTAAGGGTGTACCTATTAAAAATCTTCCGTAGAGGGTTACTGTTATTAAAATGTTTATCTATTAACTTGAGAAAATATTTACCAATATTGATGTTAGTTAGTTTACAATAAGGGGGGGGGGTTAAACCAAATTATCTTTCTTTTTCTACAGTTTCCTTTATTTTTGGATGATTCGGAGTCTATTGTAGGTTTATTATATGTTAACTTGTTCTTATATCCGCTTTTTTGAAGGGTCTTATTGTAAATATTTTTACTTGCGTTGAAAGTTTTAATGTTGGATGATAATTGGTTGATTCTATTATTCACTATATTGGGTATCTGTTTTATAATATTTTTGGGGTGGTTGGATGAAATATTAATATAAGTGGGGGAACTATTTTCTTTGAGAAATGGTTGATAGGATCCATCATTTAAGTTAAGGGTGATATATATATATATATATATATATATATATATATATATATATATATATATATATATATATTTCATCTTCAAGAGCGTAGAACCCAGGGTCACAAACTCACACCTACCAAAATGAATATGTTAGCTCTATCATTGATACTGAGCGCTTTCAAATAAGTACCGCGCATGTATAATATATAAATAATATGTATAGGAAAGAATATTAATAAAAAGTTTTGAATTTAAAAATGTACTTTTTTTGAACAGTATTTGTTTATTTTTTATTATATTTTATATTTCAGACCGTCCTCGGTCCTTCATCAGAAACAAGTGATTTTTAAATTTGAATTAGAAACGTATTTCACGATAGCGTCCGAATATTTTTTGTTTACATCACGTGGTGTGTTTGTTCACAACATGCAGCACGTCCGTAGAGAAAGTCTGTTTGTTTTAGATAAAAATTTCTTGGAATATCTGAAAAAAATTTTTTACCTATTGAAACATTTGTAAAGATTCAACACACCTAAGTCCCTATTTAACCCTAGCTTGTGTGTATTTAATTTTAAAATCCAGTATTTTTCTTTCTTTCTGCGTGTGTATGTAGAACTAAAATTGGAGTCTATTAGTAAACATTTGCAATTTTCTAAAGTATGATGAGGTTGATTAAAATGGGCTGCAATTGGGGAGTATACATTTTTTTGTCGTATATTTAGTTTGTGATTATTGAAGCGAAATCTAAAGCCATTACCAGATTCGCCGATATATCCACTGTTGGGGCAAATTGAGCAGAAGAGAAAGTATATGATGTTTTTGCTGTCACAAGTAAGGTTTGGTGGGTGTAATTTTATTTTGGTGTTGGGTACATAAATAATATAATATATATCACAAATTGCATAGAGTCGCCGACTGACACCAAATCGGTCGGGTTTCGAGCCTGGGTTGTGTAGCAATCGGAGTCTAACCGTACTGATGAGCGGTGATACAGCAAAACAGATCTGTCTGCGGATGACAACCCCGTACTGATGAGCTGTGATACAGCGAAACAGATCTGTCTGCGGATGACAATATTGTCATTATGACAATAATGTCATCCGCAGACAGATCTGTTTCGCTGTATCACAGCTCATCAGTACGGTTAGATATCCGATTGCTTTTACCCAGGATTGAAACCCGACCGAATTGGCGTCTGTTGGCGATTCTACCTCTGGGCAGAAGATTATCCCGCAGTAGTTTGGCATTGCTTTCTGCGGTAGGCTGTATACCAGGCAAGGTTAGAGAATCCAATCTGTCCTATTATTTAACTCATAACTGGAGGGAAGTTCACCAAGGGTATTTGTGCGTAAGTGAATGTAATGAATTCAACTGGAATTCGAACTCGGCACCCCAATTTGTCGTTTCGAGTTGATATTCACTGAACCACAACACCCCAAGTTGGGCGCACAATCTTTTTGGATGTGCGTTGTGGTGAAGGGATGGGCGTTTGGTGCAGTGCAAAAAACGCACATCTTTGAACGACAAATCGGGGTGTCGAGTTCAAATTCCAGTTGAATTCCTTGCATTCACTTACGCACAAGTACGCTTGGGAAAGGTATTATTTCGTCTCTTCCCTCCAGTTATGGGTTAAATAATAGGGCAGATTGGGTTCTATAGCCTTGGCTGGCAACTTTCTGCGAGATAATCGTCTGCCCAGTCAGTCATGTCTCTTTCGAGACATGATCGCCCAATGCGTGCAACACGTATGACACTTAACTGACTGATGTCTTTCAGCTTACCTTAAGGGGGTGCCCTATTTCTCCTTGCGCCTGAAGACGCCCGGAGCGTCCAACGGCCGAAACGTCGTAAGCATGGTTATAAAAATGAGAACAATAGTCCGACAATGTAAATAATGTACATTTTGTCTCTTCTTCACTGCAGTTTCTCCTTTTTTCATCCATTACAGACATTTGATGACAGAAACATACATGAAACTAATTGTCAATTTGCAGGTTATTTTGTAGTTTGTTTTTTTAAGACGAGAGTATAGAAGATGAAATGCATTTTTGATTTTTAGAAACTCAATATGAACCTTTGTGATAAATCAATGACATCATCATATTACTTGATGATGCTTGGAGAATTGTCCAAATAAAATATCGGTGTGAACAAAAAAAGAAAAAAAAAAGCAAAAAAACAACAACAACAAAAAAAACAAAAAAAACAAACAAGAAAAATGATGACACGATAAAACTGAAATTAGAAATCAACACCCCTGAAAAGAAAAGAACAGGCATTGCATTGTCCTATATCCTCACCCCCAAATCCACTCCTGATGATCAGTCATAATATTTGCTGGTTGCAACCAGCAAATTCCATTCCTGTCCCCGGAACCCCTACCCGATTAAAATGAGAAGCCGATTCTGCGTAGTGACAAATTTAGGATTTATGAAGTTCAAATGGCATGACAAACGATTTTTCCCCACTGAGAAAGGAAAACATCCATCATCATCATCATCATCAGCAGCAGCAGCATCATCATCATGTACACAAAAAAGACACAAGTGTGTGTGAGTGTGTGTGTGTGTGTGTGCGCGCGCACGTGTGCGTGGACATATATTCAAGAGTTGATTATGCTAGTATTCATGCACACATCTTCTCTATTAACAGTCGTCACAGATTTCAATAATATGATATCCAGAATGCATCCAACCATTTTAAATGTCTTCAGAAACGGTTGTGTGGCCTTGATGGGTTTTGGCACTCAATCAGATGTGTATGCAGGCACTCTTCTGTGGTGTTGCTCAGTCAACAATGATATACCACTGAATGAGCTGTACACCCAGGTAAGTTTATTCTTCATGACTTGTGCATGTTTTTTTGGCAAAACATCATACCTATTAGCACTTCTCTTCTCCCATCAACCCAATACGGGTCTACGTGATTTCTGGTTTCTCCAAGAGTTAAAGTCACCGTTGAAATGCTAAAATGATCAGATTAAGAAGAACATGACAGCTGCTGATGACAATCCTGAAACAGACATTTTTGACACTGAAATAAGTGTAAGAAGTACCAAGAGACTAAGATACTATTACCTAAGTAATAAGTGTAAGAAGTACCAATGGGACTAAGATACCATTGCCTAACACTATGACATATTCATACATTGTTTTTGTATAATCATATCGCTCCAAGCAAGGCATTTTACTGCCACTGTTTTGCAGGGGGTTACATAGGAGGAAAGTTATGTGAAAGAGTAACAGGTTATAGGGGGTGTCAGGAAGGAAGTGGGTAAGAGAAAGATGAGTGTGGCCATAAAGTGAGGGATCAGTTTATATATTGTTTGTAATATAAAATTGATCCCCCACTTTATATTTACATAATAATTTCTTGTCTGTTGATAAGCCATAGAAAACGAATGAATTAGTCAATGAAATACTGATTAGCTACACATGCATGTCTTTTAGATTTATTTACATTCTCTGGAATATAAATGTATAGATTTGTTTTGTTTTTATAGTCTTGTCACCCCAAATAAGGCATCTTACTGCCACTGTTTTGCAGGGGTTTACACCGACGGAAAGTTATGAGAAAGAGTGACATTAATTAATCGTCTCATGGGAATTAAAATGATGATACAGTACGATAGAATGAATAGATGATGATGATGATGATGATGATGATGATGATCCGGTAACAATGAGATAATAATAATAATAATAATAATAATAATCTCTTTGGAAATCGTCCTCGATTCTTAGAGACAATATAGGGGCTGTCGGATATTAAAAAATAAAAAATAAAAAAATAAATAAAAAAAGGCTGGATTATTAGGACATACATCCAAAATAGGAAACGTATCTCAATCTAACATGTTAAACTTTTATTAAAGCCTTTTCAGACACCGATAGAAATATGAAAAATAACCAACAGACATCTATTCTGGTATGTTGTGATTCAGGCCGAATTCTTATGGGTCAGATATGTATCATGTGTATTAAAGCAATTTACAAATTTTAAACATAAAATCCTCGTAACATCTCGCTACATTTCCAATAATTTAGTCGAAAATGTCTACAGACCCATCCTTTCATACACAGATATACATGGACAGTCAGTTAAGTGCCATACATGATGCACGTTTGGGCGATCATGTCTCGAAAGAGATATGACTGACTGGGCAGAAGATTTTCCCGAAGTGGTTGACATTACTTTCTGCGGTAGACTGGTTACCAGCCAAGGCTATAGAACCCAATCTATCCTGCTATTTAGCCCATAGCTGGAGTGAGAAGAGATGAATTATAATATATCATTATATTAATAAGTAGTAATTAGTGGGGGATCAGTTTATTACTTCATAACAATAGAAAACCGATCCCCATTTTATTCCTATTAGAAGTTTTAATTTTTTTCAACTATTATATTCAGTCAGTCAGTTAAGTGCCATACGTGATACACGCTTGGGCGATCATGTTCGAAAGAGACATGACTGACTGGGCAGAAGATTATCCCGAACTGGTTGACATTGCTTTCTGCGGTAGACTGGTTGCCAACTAAGGTGCTAGAACTCGATCTGTCCTGTTATTTAATCCATAACTGGAGAGAGAAGAGACGGATTAAGAACTTTTCCAAGGCTATTTACGCATAAGTAAATGCAACGAATTCAACTAGAATTTGAACTCGGCTGTCCGATTTCTCAGTCCGAGCCGACACCCACTGGACCACAACGCACGTTACACACTTATATTAGTTAACACTACCGTCCAACATACATCTAAACAGACAAGCGTTTCTACACAAACATGCGCATACATTATTATACCCATTACCATCCAAAATATTCTGCGCACATGCATTTAAAAAATATTTCTTGCTTTGATACACGTCATACGTATCTGATCAATAAGAAATTATCACAAATCATAACATACCAGTATTCCGTCTCTTTGTTTTGTTTTTTTCATTTTTCACTCGGTTTCTAAGAAGCTTCAATAAAAGTGATACGTGTTAGATTGAGATACGTTTGCTCTTTTATTATTTTTATTTTTTTTATCATCTTGTCGGATTCCGATCCATACATTCAACACATACATATATACACTACCGGCCATAATTATTAGGCAACTCCAGTGTTTTAAAAAGATTATTTATTTCATACTATCTTCAGTATTTATTGCCAAGTGAATAATTGTAAATGAAAATAGAATGGCTCTTTTTTAAACATTGCACAATAACATGTGCATCAAATGAATTTATATATATTTAATAATTACCAATATATTGCAATTTCACCAATAAAAGAATGAAGAAAATTTAGGGCGATTCGGACTAGTTCATCTTTGCTTCCTTGCCTTGTAAAATTTTGCAAACTAATAATAACAAAAGAACCGTTCTATTTTCATTTGGCTATAAATACTAAAAATAGTAATCAGATACATAATTTCTTAAAAAAACCCCCAAAAAACTGGGGTGACCTAATAATTATGGCCGGTAGTATATATGTGTGTGTGTATATATATATATATATATATATATATATATATATATAGCAAATATACAGTGTGCGATGGGTAAATTGTCGCTATTTGCCTTGTAAAATTTTGCAAAGTAATAATAACAAAAGAACCATTCTATTTTCATTTGGCTATAAATACTAAAAATAGTAATCAGATACATAATTTCTTAAAAAAAACAAAAAAACTGGGGTGACCTAATAATTATGGCCGGTAGTATATATATATATATAGCAAACCTACAGTGTGCGATTGGTAAATTGTCGCTATTTGCCTTGTAAAATTTTGCAAAGTAATAATAACAAAAGAACCATTCTATTTTCATTTGGCTATAAATACTAAAAATAGTAATCAGATACTTAATTTCTTAAAAAAAAACAAACTGGGGTGACCTAATAATTATGCCCGGTAGTGTACATGTGTGCATTATAATAAAAAAAAGGGTAATATGACTGAAGCAACCGTTTGTATGTAAACATTTTATATACAGAAATCAAAACTGCTGAAATTTCATTTTTGTGCATAAAAATCGGTATTTATCTTCCAACAAAGATGAATAAAAATGTAAAAATAAAAATAAAATCTTAGTTTCTAACAAATCAAGTGCTTTATTTATTTATTTATTTATTTATTTTTGCTAACTGTTGTGACCTGTTAGGGCCAGGAAGAAAAACACGGAAACAAGAAGGTAGGGTGAACAAGTCTATTTGAATAACAGATTGCTTCCCCGACGGCTACAATCTCCAGGAGTTTAAATGTAAGGTCAATAGACATCTCCTAACACACTATCTTTCAAACACTCTTCCCATCTACCCAACCCCCAGCCTCGGTATCCTTACCCATCTATCACCCTCCTTCTAACATTTCCTATATCTAAACACTCTTTGTTGTCACCTTCCCCTATGTAACCCCATGCGCAATGGTGGCAGTGGAATGCCTTGCTTGGGGTGAAATGATTAATATATATATATATATATATATATATATATATATATATATATATATATACAAAATAAGAGTATTATTAGTCAACAGATAGAAGTGGCCGTCCAAATTGTCTAGTTACACTGTGTCTTGACTACCTCCCGACTACCTCACCGGAAGTCTCGCAGGTTAGTATTTATGAAGGAGAAAGAGTTAATTCCACTGTAGATAGGACACCATAACACTAACCTAGAATGTTAACCAATGTTATTCATTTAGATTATTAAAAACGAGAGATTTTCTAAAATGCTAAAAGTTAATTGTTTATTTATTGCTTGTTCTATTTTAGCATAAACGGCTGGACTAAAAATCCATTATACTAAATACAAAAATATAGTTATTTGTATACAGTACGTTACATGTTTTCTAAAACAATATACACGTGTGCACGCATATATGGAACTAGAGAAACTATGCACGCAAAACATTCTTTACCAATAGCAAATACACGAACAGCACAACCCTTTTTAAACATATATGGGAAATTAAAAGCGAACATCAGAATACACCACAATACCATGGAAAATAAGGAAAACGGTATCAGCTTACAATAATAATTTCAAGCACTGTAAACTCTGTTTGGAGGAGAAAATAGTTTTAATTACCGTCCAACAGTAGCACAAATTAATAAATAAACGATCAGAACTTAAAATGCAGACACGAAAACAAATTTTTACTATATTATTTCAAAATCGAAAACTATAAACAAATATATGATGAAATATCAACAAGTAAAATAAACGAAGATGATGTAATATTATTTAGACAAATTAAATGCTTTAAAGTTTTATCTCTTCGTTTAACTGCTCGTTTTACACAGTAACTCGAAAGGAAGACACAAACTACAAACGGTCAGTTTAGGGTACAAGTATTTGTTACCCATTTATTTACTTCTCTCAGAATATAGATGTGCAAATCGGATCGGAATGAGAAATCGAAGAGCCGAGTTCGAATTCCACTTGAATTCGTTGCATTCACTTACGAGCATTCATCCATCTTCTTCCTCTATCTATGGGCTAAATACCAGGACAGATTGGCTTTGATTTACAACCAGTCTACTGCAGAAGGAAATGGCAACCTACTGCGGAAAAATCTTCTGCCTGGTCGTTTGAACCATCTCACTTGGAGGTTAAAGAGGTTGAAGAGGTTTGCTAACACCCCTAACTGGGGAAAAAAAAAAAAAAAAAACAAGTACGGAAGTATCGATAAACCCCCCTCATCGATAGCAAGGTGTCGTCAATAGCTTATGTTCCACTGGAAGCGAAGAGTCAGAATATAGAAATAGAATGACTTTTAAAAGTGCCATACGTGATACACGCTTGGGCGATCATGTCTCGAAAGAGACATGACTGACTGGGCAGAAAATTTTCCCTCAACAGATTGCCATTACTTTTTGTGGTAGACTTATAATTCGACGCTCATGGCGTTGCTTGGCCAACTCTTCCTGCTCCTTAACCAATCCGCCCACGTTGTGTTTGTTTTGATATCAAACCAACCAAAGTAGGATTGCCCGTTATCACTTGGCTAGATTAGTCCTGACACGCAAGGGGCCGATCATATTATTAAGACCGGATTTACACGATCCTCGATATGGAGTATAATCAGTAGACCATTGCAATACCACAGGCACCAATAAATAACAGGACTTACAATCGGGTTTTATATATATATATTTATACATTGATTATATACGCAGATATAATAAGCAAGTTGGTGATACTCAACAGTTGGCTGGTATTTTAAAAATACATCAGTAACAATGTTCTCTGAGTTAGGGTTTACTCAATTGTCTTTTAGCAGCACGTCCGTTTCAGTCCGACCGTATTATTCAGACCGCCTCATACAAATCACTCACCCCAACGGCCCCCAACCAACTAATTTCGTCCTGCGCCCTGGTTTTATTAAACAAGCACAAAACCAGGGTGATAAAGGGTAGTCACGGGGAGTTCACTTTTCTCTCCCTGTACGACTCTTACAAGCTCGAAATGAAAACAATAACAGTTGTCCATTTCGACTGAGTCTCTGGGCCCTTCACTAATGAGGGGGAGTGAACTCACTCTCTGTTATCAATAGCATGCTCGTTTTCAACAGTCCAGTAGCATAGGACAGGAAATTCTCACAGTCCAATTTTGACCTAGGGCCACACTCTGCCAAAACAGGATGACAATGTTATGACTAGAACAGTTTTACTCGGATTCAATCAATTCAGTTAATCTTCCCGACAGAATTGATTGTATTTCTCAATTTTATCACTTCGGTTACTTCTTCCGACAAATATAATTGTATTCTCTCATTTTAGAGAAATCTCTTCTTATCTTTAGAATAAAAAATTAATGCCATCCATCTGGAAATAGAGTTACAGACTCGTTGCCAACCAAAGCAACAGATCACAATTTATCCTGCTATTGAACCCACAGCTGGAGGACGAAGAGACAGATTGATACCTTTCCCAAGGGTAATTGCGCGTAACGAATTCGACTAGAATTAGAACTCCGCTCTCCAATATCTCGTTCCGAGCTGATATCTACTGCACACATATTAAAAATATCTTTCAAACAAATTAATTTTACTTTAATTTTTTAACAATATTTTAGTATAAATTTACATGTAATTTTCCAAAAAAAAACAAACTTTTCTTAAATTCTTATGAATGTCGTTTTCTATGATAAAAAGATATTGTTTTTGTATAGATTGTTTTTTTCGACATTCGAGTATTTTGAACTTTTCTTTGCAGTGAGTCGCCATTTATGTGAACGCAAACTCGAACAGATATTAAAAGCAGCAAGCACAAGTGGGAGAAGAGAAAAAAAAATTGTTCAAACTCCTTCGACATTTCACCTTTGGGGAATTCTCTACCAGGTTTTTGTTATAATTTTCAAAAATTTAGACGTAACGTTATTCATTATTTTTGCATCCTACATTTTTGTTCTATTTATTGTTCTTCCTGTTCTATTCTCAGTAACCACTTTCATCTTAGCGTTTTTCATTGTCTTGCCTGGGATAAAACTTATATATATATATATATATATATATATATAACCTTATTATCAGATAGCTGGTATTAATTTTAAGTGATTATTAAGATGAGAAGAGCTTTCTTTAAAATTGGAGAATACAATTATTTTTGTCGGGTAAAGTAGCCGAAATGTTAACAAATGGAAAATACAGGCGCAGAGCAGCATTCGTGTAAAATTATTTTTAAGCAAATTTATCAAAGCTAATCTAGTCAAAATATTTGTCAATGCATTTTGACAATATTTGACTCTAGCTCAAAATACGGCCTTGAGAATTTAATGTATACTGGATTACCAGTACAGTTGATAGGAGCAGACAGTCAATAACAGGGAGTGAGTTTTTCTCTCCTTTTCTTGGAAGTCGAAATGGTTAAATGTAATTGTTTTCATTTCGAGCTGGTAAGAATTATATAGTGAGCGAAATGGAAACACTATGCACCCTTTTCCTACCCCGGTTTGGGTGCCTGTTTAACAAAACTAAGGCGCAAAACGGTTCCTGTGTTTTGGGGATGAGAGGCTGGAAAGAAATTTGAATGACGGATTGAATAATACGGTCGGAAACAGGTCTGCTGCTAGAAAAAATACGGGAAAGGAATAGATATTGCAAATTCAACCAACTGGAAGTTGAATAAACCATCGTCACGTAGAAATAATACAACACAAATATTATCGTGTTACTGAAATAACAGCCAACTGATATTTCTTTTTCGTCATTTACTTTGACTTGATCGTAATCTTGAAATTATTGGATATATATAAATATATATAAATCTACACCGTGTCGTTGCGGTCTTAAATCTAATGTTCATTATATACCAATCCCTCGCATGTCAGGACCAGCCTCGTCAAGTGCTAAAAAGCGGTCCTGCATTGGCTAATTCGAGATCAACAACACAACATGGGCGGAATCGGCCAAAGGTCAGGGAGGTTGACTGGACGCAGCCAGGGGTCGTGTTATAGCAATAAATATTTTTTATTTAACATTTACATTAGAACCTATAAATAACTACTACAAAATTGTACATTTTGTTTCTACATTAAAAAAACAATGTCTCATCATGTAGTTAGTAATGATGGTAATAAACGCTTTATTTAAAATTCATATTTATGAAGCATCAACTTCACTTTTCGTTTTTGGAAACTTTTCATAAAAGGTAAACGGTTTTTTTTTAATCGTTTCACCCCGAGCAAGGCATTCCACTGCCACTATTGCGCAGGGGCTTACATAGGGTCGGGGAAGTGATGGGAAAAAGGATGGTTAGATATAGGAAATGTCAGAAGGAGGGTGATAGACGGGTAAGGGTACCGAGAATGAGGGTTGGTTAGATGGTGAGAGTGTTTGAGAGAATAGATGCAAGTTAGTGTGTTAGAAGGTGTCTATTGACCTTACATTTAAACTCCTGGAGATTGTAGCCTTCGGGGAAGCAGGCATGTGAAAGGGAATTCCACAGGCGGGAAGCGCGAGAAAAGAAGCTGTTGGAGTAGAAATTACGGTTACATCTTATCTGTTTCACTGTAAAAGGGTGGGACCTAGTTGCTAATCAAGTATCTCGTGTAAATTCGTACTTAGGCGGCACCAATGACCTAAGTTCATCGTATCAGAAGCCGTGAAAGTACTTGTAGAAGAGGCACAGGGAAGCCACGTCACGCCGGTGAGAGAGTGGTTGCAGCCGGTCCGCCAAGACAGGATCGATCACGTGACAGATTATCCGTTGTATTTTGTCAAGAAGCCCGAGGAGGGTGGCAGGGGCACCCGACCAGATGTGGCAGCAGTATTCAATACACGGGCGGGTGGTAGATTTATATATATGTGCAAGATCGATTCAGACGGGAAAAATTTCTGGGCCCTGCACAGAGAACCGACCTTCATAGCAGTGGACTTGGCAATGGATTCGATATAGTCATTCCATTTGAGGTCCGCCGAGAGTGTAAGGGCAAGGAGGCGTAGTGTTTTACTCTCAGGGAAGCAAGCCTGTTCCATGCTAATGGTAATAAAGAAAATTTAATAAAGTTTGTTAAAGTTAATTAAAGTTTAATAAAGAAAATAAAAAATAGAAGGAAAGAAAAGAAGAAATTAAGAAAAGGAAAAGAATTGGAGTAGATAGATCTATCTATCGCCCGGTTCACACTCCACCCATATCTATTGAACAGGTTAAGAGGCTCATCCCTTGTTCCCTGTTTGGGATGTGGTTTCCGGCTTTCTCTTTTCCAATCTTCTCACTTTGTTTTTTTTTTTCAATTGGAGTAGATAGATCTATCTATCGTCCGGTTCACACTCCATCCACGTCTATTGAGCAGGTTGAGAGGCTCATCCCTTGTTCCCTGTTTGGGATGTGGTTTCCGGCTTTCTCTTTTCCAATCTTCTCACTTTGTTTTTTTTTTCAATTGGAGTAGATAGATCTATCTATCGCCCGGTTCACATTCCACCCACGTCTATTGAACAGGTTAAGAGGCTCATCCCTTGTTCCCTGTTTGGGATGTGGTTTCCGGCTTTCTCTTTTCCAATCTTCTCACTTTGTTTTTTTTTTTTTCAATTGGAGTAGATAGATCTATCTATCGCCCGGTTCACACTCCACCCACGTCTATTGAACAGGTGAAGAGGCTCATCCCTTGTTCCCTGTTTAGGATGTGGTTTCCGGCTTTCTCTTTTCCAATCTTTTCACTATTACGTACCCCCCTCCCCTGCACATCAGTGGTGTTACCGCCTTGCTCATGGTGATACGATTAAAAAAAAAAAGGAAAGAAAATCAAAAAGAAAAAAGAAAGCATACGAGATACTATAGAGAAAATTTATCAAAGGATACATCCACAGCCTAATCACAGCCACGCACAGACGCAGAAAAAAAAAAATCAAAACAAAAAAAAAAGAAAAAAAAAGAAAAGAAAAACGCGCATTTCGTCGTAGACATAAAAACCCTGAAGAAATTAGCAAATAACAAGAACATCCACACATCTCCATCCGATAAGGGCGGGGAAACTCTAATTATAAATGAACATATCTAGCAACACAAAATGCGAGTCCACATTGATAATGACAACATCTATGAAAAAGTAAACGAAAACAAAATCACAAAAACGATACAAAAATTCATAAGTGACATTAAAAAATTACTAAAAAATGAAGACACCTTCCAGTTAAAACTTACTGAACACCATCCAAAAACACTGACATTATGCCCACATAAACCGGACATACCAACGAGACCTGTCATATCAAGGATAGGCAACGCCCCACATAAACTAACCGGTACACTAAGCAAAATCCTAATCCCATTTTTTAGAATACAAAAAGCGTTTATCTCCTTTTAGTCGAGGTAAATTACGTGTGTCACACGAAAAAAATTTCAGATAGTGACCCAAGCGCTAGTCATTAGACAGTTCGCGAACAGCAACTAATCAAGAAACAACCTTCATTGTTTTCAAGAAACAACCTTCTCATTTTGTAGGTAGATTTAGCCTAATCTGCCTACAAAAACGTTCCCGTTCTGTAGGTAGATTTAGCCTGATCTGCCTACAAAACCTTCTCGTTCTGTAGGTAGTTTTATCCTGGTTCGCCTACAAAAACCTTCTCGTTCTGTAGGTAGATTTATCCTGGTTCGCCTACAAAAACCTCGTTCTGTAGGTAGATTTATCCTGGTTCGTCTACAAAAAACCTTCTCGTTCTGTAGGTAGATTTATCCTGGTTCGCCTACAAAAACCTTCTCGTTCTGTAGGTAGATTTATCCTGGTTCGCCGACAAAACCTTCTCGTCCTGTAGGTAGATTTATCCTGGTTCGCTGACAAAAACCTTCTCGTTCTGTAGGTAGATTTAGCCCGATCCGCCTACAAAAACCTTCTCGTTCTGTAGGTAGATTTATCCTGGTTCGCCTA
Source organism: Ascarosepion bandense (assembly GCA_037127315.1). NCBI lineage: Eukaryota > Metazoa > Mollusca > Cephalopoda > Sepiida > Sepiidae > Ascarosepion > Ascarosepion bandense. The sequence continues at coordinate 1,630,484 of JBBBDQ010000926.1, forward strand.
CAAAAACCTCGTTCTGAAGGTAGATTTAACCTGGTTTGCCTAGGCGGACCAGGCTAAATCTACCTGCATCAGAAGCTTGTACGGACATAGACGAATCCTGTTACGTTCCCCTGAGACAAACAGGTTATAAGCATATGTTGTCTTACCCCGATGAGATATAACATAGATAAATTCTCCCAACCATTTCTGTTCTTTCTTGCCTTTTTTTTTAGTTTCGTTTTAAATCTAAATTTTACTTCATTTATTAGTATGCTCGATTTATTATTTATAAATATTATAAAAATACATAAGTATAATTTAAATGGAAAAACTCTTAGTCCCAAAGTTTGTGTGTCGGTGGATACATGCTTATATATGTGTGCGTAAATCTGTACGTATCCATTATTCCTATTCTTTTACACTAATTTTTAAATTATTTTTATTATTTTTTTTAATGTAAATGCAAACAAACTGGCTGCGTGCCTTACACCGTGGGTATAGAAATTATTACAGAGTCACCAACTGAGTGTCCCGTGATTGGATGAAAAACAACCAATCACGGGCTACCTTTTTAGATTTTCAAGAAGCTCTCCACGTGAGCGGGTTTTATAAACACCCCTCCTCTTTTGCTTGTTGAGACCTTACAGACAAGACGCCCCTGTCTGCTCTCCGTCATCTAGACCCAGGATACGTGAGGAGATTTGACAGCAACTGAAGCACAGAAGTTATGGCTCTATTTCTTCAACCCAGCCATAACGACACAGGAAATATAAACTGTTAAAAGGACGCATCTTTCAGATAAGTTCCGCAAATCCGACTGTTTGCAAGAGACTATCCTTTCTTCTTTTCACTCTTTTTCTGTTAATACAAGTTTATAACATTTTCATCTGTTTGTATTCCTTTCTTCTTGCCGGCGTCACAATATTGTTACCAATTAAAATTGGGAAATTCTTAATGTGGGTTTAATAATAATACCGGAACCTGAATTATAAATTTCTTCTAGTATTTTTACCTTCTACCACGAATTTAGTATCCTAAATTTAGTATCTTTAATTTAGTATTAGTGTAACTTAATTATACATTTTTAATAAATAAAAATATTCACACACCCGATTTACTATCTATAACTTAAAGCAAGGAACGTTAATAACTAATTCAAATCGAGTAGCGTTCAGTTCATAATATGCACCTGATGATTGCATAATGCATGAAACTCCGAGTCGTGCCAAAAACGTAGGATCATATGCATATATTTATTAATATGTATTACTGCTCTGTAATACAGCATTCAACACTGTTCTATTCACACCTGATTAATATTTATATACTGGCGATTCTACCTCTGAGCTATGGGCGCTCGGTAGAAGGCGGCAGACTTTTAGCGTGTGATATATCATGTATTCATACGCCAGTAGTGAGAGTGTTCTAATTCATTACTGAATGAACGATGCGTAAATGCTAGAGTAGTTACTGTTTTTTCAAAGTTTACCATTCTTCCAGAGTGCTCAATCGGGGTGTGAGAGCGTAAATAGTCATCCGCAGACAGATCTGTTTCGCTGTATCACAGCTCATCAGTACGGTTAAACATCCGATTGCTTTTTACCCAGAAAGCCGACCGAATTGGCGTCAGTTGCCGATTCTACCTCTAAGCTATGGGCGCTCGGTAGAAGGAGGCAGACTTTTAGCGTGTGATATATCATGTATATAAGGCTCTGTTAAAGAGAAAACACGAGGCAAGAGCTTTCATAACTGGCAGTAAAGTAATTGGTAATAAAGAGAATGAACTGAGCCGACGCTACTTCGCTATTGTCTCTTTCTCGATGATCGTGACATGAGGAAAATATCAACAACCCACTAAGTAAGATCTTTAATAGAAAAACATTAAAATTAGTTATTCTTGCACTAGCAATATCCTCAGCATCATTAATTCTCATAATAATAAAATAATAGATAATTTTTATAAAAATCACCAAATAAATACAAACCCTCCTGTAATTGTAGAATTAAAGCTAACTGTCCAGTTGGAAGAATATGTATGCCTGAAAAAGTTATATACCAAGCAAATATTTTTTCTATTGAATAGGATAAAGAAAGAAAAGTATATTTTGGAATGTCTGCTGGACCTTGGAAATAGATTTTTTAATCAGAAATATTCCTTCTCTAGGCCTGACCTTAAATCCCAGACGGCTCTGCCTAAATATTTCTGGGAATTAAAAGACAGAGGACTCTCTCCACAGATTGAATGAACCATTATAGGAAAATCACAAACTCCTATTAGCTTTAGAAATAGATACAACCTAAGCTTAGATGAAAAAATAATTAAATTTAGTGGTAATAACCAGCTTTTGAACCAATGTAATGAAGTTATTTTTAAATGCCGTCACAGAAGTAAATTCAAAATTCCTGTTTAGTAGGATTGAACTTTTTTATCAACAACTTTCTAGCAAATTCAGCTGTTTTTCTCTATTTTGTATCTGCTCTCTTATTTTTATTTTATTATTTTTATTTATTTTTTATTTATGTTTTAAAAGTTTTTGTGACTGTACCGTATTCGTTGTATTTTACTATATAGATTATTTTTCTTTTATGTTTGTAATTCTTTATTGTTTTTCTTTTTTGTCTTGTTTAATTTTTTTGTCTACGTGATTATATCTTTTGTGACTCTTTTTTCTATTTTAATTTTTTTTCTTACTTTGTGAAATTTTTCCTTGTGAATTTTTAATTATTATTTTAAATTAAAAAAAAAATTCTGGTTGATAATTATTTCTGACTAATTGTATTATATTATATAGGCCCTTATCTTTTTTTCTTATTTTATTTGTATTTCTTCTTTATTTTGGTTATTTTTTGTTTTGTATATATAGTGTGTATATTATTGTGTGCATATATCACCTCTTATAGTTATATATTTGTGTGTTTATTGTGTGTGCGCTGATTATTTTGTTTGTTCTTGTATATGATTTTTATATATGTGTGATTTGGTGCATGTGTTCTTTCGTGACATTTCCGGTATCTGTTGCCTCAATGTTTAACTGTACACACTTCTACCCTTCACCTAAACTTATTTCTTCTCTTTCAGAATCTTAATTTTGTTAATATTCTGAGTTAAATGTAATTATTTGTTTTTTTTTTCAGGTGTGAAGAAGCAGTTTGTAATTTTTACAAATGCTGAAATAAATTCTGCATTTATAACCGTTTAATTATGTCTTGAGTTTTTTTTCTGTCTATTGCATATTGCTCTGGATAATATCCATTGAACTCTCTATTTTTATCTATTTAATATTTAATATTAGATAATTCTTTTTAGATTATCCTCTTTGTTTTTACAGGTTTGTCATTTTTTCTAAAAAAAGGAAATTGTAAATGACTCAATCTAATATATGTGCATGTGTATAAATTGTATTGTCAGGCCCTCTGAGTTTGTGGTGAATAGTATCCACTATTTATATAGGACAACGTTACTGTTGTTCAGAAGTTTATATCGAGATGAAAAGGTTAATAAGTTTCAAAGAAACGAATTCAATATTTTCAAAAGAAATGAATTTCAAAACGCGGGGGATCTTACAGATATATTTATACTAGCAGTATAGCCCGGCGTTGCTCGGGTGTAATGATAGCTTTAAAACTAATCCATAGTACTGGAGCTCAGACTCAGTCTAAAGAATATTTGTGTGAAGTTTGGTGAAAATCGGATAAAAATTGTGGATTTGTATAAAGGACATACAGATAAACACACACACACACACACACACACACACACACGCACACACACACACACACACACAAATCTTGTCTTATATATATATATATATATGTTACGCTCTCACACCCTGATTGAGCACTCTGGAAGAATGGTTGACTTTGAAAAACAGTAGCTACCCTGGCATGTACGCATCGCTCATTCACTAATGAATTAGAGCACTCTGGCTACTGGGCGGGTATAATGACAATATACACGCTAAAAAGTCTGCCTTCTTCGACCGAACGCCCATAGCCCAGAGGTAGAATCGCCGACTGACGCCAATTCGGTCGGGTTTCAATCCTGTTTTAAAAGCAATCGGAGTCTAACCGTATTGATGAGCTGTAATACAGCGAAACAGATCTGTCTGCGGATGACTATATATATATATATATATATATATATATATATATACAAATGTATTATCGATTTTATGCACTATTGTAAGAACTGCAACCTTGAAACTTCTGAATCTCGTTTCTTATGTCTTTGTCTATGAGTGTATCAAATTTGATTAAAATCGGGCCACTCCTTCTATAACCCGATTTTTTAGATTATCGATTTTCGATATTTATCCGGGTTACCTCGACACAAAACCTAGCTATGAACACTCACAGACGCTTATAGTACAACTGTGTAAATTTTCAAGAAAATAGGTTCAGCCGTTTCGTAGTCTATAGGTAACGGACACACACAGACAGACACATACACACACAGACAAAGTTCTATTTATAAATAAGTTTAGATAAAGAACAATATAAGCAGAAAAGAAAAGGAGAGATAATTATATTTACGCGTATACAGATAGCTAATAAGGAAAAACATTTACGAATTTAGCTGTTGTGTGTGTGCGTGTGTATGCGTGAGGTGTCCACGTTGTTTTTTGAAATTAAGTAGTTCGGTTTCCCAGAGCATTAAGTCTTCCTGAACCAGAAGAATGAGGACGTCCCCTGCCTATTGCACCCTGTTACTTCTTCTTCTATGTGCCCTGTCCCTTCAGGACGTAGGTGATCATGGCTTTCCACCTTTCCCTATCTCTGGTGGCTCTGAGCACGCCTTCTCCTGTTACACCATGCAACCCTCGTTCCGTCATCCACCTGATTAGGTCCTTCAAATATGCTATCCGTTGCTTTCCCCTGTCTCTTTTTTCCTCTATCTGGCCTGTTAGTATCAGATTCTCCAAGCCCTCCTTCCTCACTGCATGTCCCAGGAACTTCAGCTGTCTCTTCCTGATGTTTCCATCATTTCTAAGACCTCATCATTGCTCACATGCTCGATACATGATATTCGCAGCATCCTTCTGTAGAACCATATTTTAGTTGCTTCAAGTTTTTCCTTCATCTTTGACGATATTGTCCAGCATTCACTGCCATATTGAAAGAGGACAGCACTTTTTACCCTGTTACTGGGTGAGCAAAAAAAGATAGTGAAGAAATTTAGAACCCCTCTTTTTATAATTCTGAAACAAGGCCACCTAGCGGTCTCCTGGCAGACAAGATGAAGATATGTTCTCGAGTCATATTAACCATTTTCTTATGCTATCAAGGGTCACAGAGGTCACGTGATCATATTCTACAAGTTAAGAAAATATTACCAACTTAATTATCGTGTTTTAAAATCATGAATTGCACAAGCACAAAACGTAAATGTGAATAAGATGTTTTCATTAAATTTTGGTTGAATTAAAAGGAGGTTGAACCACACAATTTGTAGAATGGATTGATAGATCCTAAGCATAAACAAATGCTATGAAACTGGTATGTAATCAATGAGATTAGAGGGGGAAAAAGTATAATTGTTCACATAAGAGACTATTTTTGTACAATATTTTGTGCAACAAGTGGTTGACACTGCTTATTTCTGATAGTAATTCATAAAACATCTGCTTATCAAAGAAATCAAAAAGAGAAAAATAGAAAACTCCAGTACCAGGAGTCCTATCTTCCCAAGAGGGCACGTCCCCTTTGGGAGACGTCCTCAACGGGGGTTGTACATGTGAGAATCAGTTAAGTGCCATTAGATGATCAATGAAACATGACTGACTGGGCAGAAGATTTTCCTGCAGTATGTTGTTATTACTTTATGCGGTAGACTGGTTGCCAACCAAAGCTAAAGAATCCAGTCTGTCCTGCTATTTAACCCATAAATTGAGGGAGAAGCAGCGGATTAATACTTTTCCCAAGAGTATTTACGCGTAAGTGAATGCAACGAATTCGACAGGAATTCGAACTCGGCTCTCCGATTTCTCGTTCCGAGGCGATATCCACTGTACCACAACCCACGTGACTATTAATACTGCAATAGAATCATTCTTAATTTTATGATTCAGTTCCGCAATACATGTATCTCGCTGTAGGCGAGGTGTTTTACTAGGATTGTAAAAATTAACAAGACATATGCCGCTTGAAGGAAAGAAATAAAGTATTTAATACTTGTAATCAGTAACTAACAATAAGATGGAAGATATTTGATCCATACAATTTGTGTTAATGATTTTTCTTTTGACATTTATCGCAAGACTCAGAGTATTATGGTGTTACTCCGATTCTTTCAAAATGGTGTCTGTTGTCATCTCTACACATTCTTTTATAACTTTTAAAAATTTTCAACCTTGATTTCATTTTATCAATTCCCATGTTTTCAACTCTTTTTTTTTTTTTACTCTTTTTCAAGGAGAATGAGAGATAACCAATGTAAGTAGACATATGGGAATTTAACATATGACGCTATTTGTCAAGATTTACCAGTTGTTCGGCGTTGTTATCTCGGCTCATTTGAATGAAAAGTTCTTCTTTATGCTCTGCTCCGAATAATACTTTTCCTCACACATTTTTATGGATATCTGGAAACGTCTCTCTAACATCTTCATCTGTTACTGTTTTGGCTTTTTATGCTTCATTAGTCCGGGAAGTGGTACCTCACAACTTGAGAAACAACTTTGCGACATTCAGTGCCATTTATTTTGCGAACAACAGGTAGGTGAAGCTTGTATTCTTTGAATTTTAAAAGCTAACCGCAGTTAGTACATTTGTGCATGATAGCTCGAAAGGTCACATGCTTTATCTTTTTAGCTTGGTGTCATGTCTAATATGGGGTTCCGATGAACGAATTAATCTCACTGACTATTAATACTGTGTGTAATAGAATCCTTCTTCTTTGGATGGCCCACACTTTACGTTTTGTGTCTGGCTAAGCTAAATTTAATAAATATCTTAACATTCATGATGAAATCATTTTAAAAACACTAGTTGGTGTTCGCTCACTAATTTTATTTTTAATCAAGCAAGACAATTTTACTGTTACTGGTGCGCAGGAGGTTACATAGGAGGAAAGTGATGAGAAAGAGGGACAGGGTATAGGAGGTGTCAAGAAGTGGGTAAGAGAAGGATGAGAATACTGGTGTGATGAGAGTGGAGTGAACGGAGAAAAGATCATGAGAGAAAGGATGTGAGTCAGTGAAATAGGAGATGACTATTGACCTTACATTTAAATTATTGGAGATTGTAGCTGTCGGGGAAGCAAGTATACGGAAGGGAATTCCACAGGCGGGAAGTGCGAGAAAAGAAGCTGAGGGAATAGAAGTTGCGGTTGCATTTTATTGGTTTTACTGTAAAAAGGGTGGGACCCAATGAGAAGCGCGCAAAACAGCTTCGAAACGCGAAAATGTTTGTGTAGTGATACTATGAATTTATAACCCATTGTAACAACTATTACAATATATATATATATATATATGAAAGAAAACTCCTTGGAGCCGGAAGTTAACATTTGTGACGAAAAGAAATTCAGAAATTTCAGAATAAATAAATTCAACACGAAGAGGATTTTTCATACATATTTATACAAAGAAACCTTTTCTCTTATAAAAGAAGAGAAAGATGAAATCATATTCACTTGTAAATAGGTAGCACACAAAAAAAAAATGGAAAACATGCGCTAAGCTGTAGTCGGTGCATGCACCACTTGGTTGTGTGAAATTAAGCAGTTGGCCTGCACTGAGTGAAACTCCTTGGAACCCCGTTATTGTCACTACTGCATCTCGGAGAGAGAGAGAGAGAGAGAGAGAGAGAGAGAGAGAGAGAGAGAGAGAGAGAGAGAGAGAGAGGAGGATATATTCTTTCTTTTATATCCTTGAATAAAATGCCACCTTGCAGAGTAAAGTCCTTCAGTAAACAAAATGGGAATATTCCACAAATTGTAAGAGAATCTCCTTGGAATCCCGTTATTGTTACTACTGCATCTCGGAGAGAGAGAGAGTGAGAGAGAGAGAGAGAGAGAGAGAGAGAGAGGATATATTTTTTCTTTTATATCCTTGAATAAAATACCACCTCGCAGAGTAAAGTCCTTCAGTAAACAAAATGGGAATATTCCACAAATTGTAAGAGAAACTATGAGCAGTAAAAGAAAATCATGTTTGTTGTTAGAATTGTTCTGCACTACTGATTACTCTTTTCTCTTCCCAGTCAATATTAATGTTTCTTTTCCTAATTCTGCCACACACCTCTTAGGTTTTAGTGACTTTACTGCCTTACTCAGGATGATACCAATTTACACACACACACACACACACACACACACACACACATATATATATATATATATATATATATATATATTTTTTTTTTTTTGAACAGAATAGACGTCATTATACTAACCTAACCTGAGGAACGTTTCGGCCAACACTCTTCAAAGGAAACATTACAGGCTTACTTTAAAAAATGTGGGTAAAAAAATTGGAGCTCGTCTAAAAATAAATTTTAATCAATAAATTAAAATGTAAGGTGGGTGTAAACACACAACTCCATAAGAGTGATAAAAAGGAAAAAAATGTAACACTCACAAACCCTCCAGTAATTGCACCTCCCCTTAAATTTATTTTTAGACGAGCTCCATCTTTCCCCCCATATTATTTAATTACTTAGTTTTTGTTTTTCATAATAAAATTAAACCAGTACAAAATTGTATTAAAAAGTGTTCAATACAATTATATTGTAAAACTTTTGAATATTCTTCATTTGTAAACGAGTTATTACGCGACCCAGGTTTCTACCATGTGGTGTCTTCAGGCGATTTGCCAAACTGATTTTACTTTTTTTTTTCAGAACGTTTACATAACGGGGAATTTTTGAACGCGCAATTTTTAAAATTACAAGAAATTATAACGTTTTCATACATGGTTGTGTGAACCTAATATTATTTTCTGGTATGGTTACACTTGGTCATAATTTCTGTTCTTTCATTCAGTAATTCATTTTTGTTTGGGAATAACATAATAGCTAACTTTTCTTCTTGGCACAGTTTACATATTTTGCTACCGTTGTAAGGCTTTGCTGTTTTCACTATACACCACATTATGTTTAGGTCTTTTCCATATTTTAATTTCAATTTCCACTAGCCAATTGTGTACATTTTTTTTACAATGTCTCAGAGCCAAGACTAAGGTACAAAAAGTCCTTATCAGAAACACGTTGTTTGCTGATGATACGGCATTAGAATCCCACACCCAGCGTGATCTTTAAACACTGATAGATCATTTCTCTCAGGCATGCAGAGACTTTGGGCTGACCATTAGCTTGAAAAAAAAAAAAAAGAAAAAGAGAAGCAACCTGGGCCAAGCAGCATCGGTCATCTCTATCAATGACTATGAGCTGGATGTGGTCCATCAGTTTATCTCCCTAGATAGATAGATAGATAGATAGATAGATAGATAGATAGATAGATAGATAGATAGATAGATAGAACAGTAAAAAGAACCTTCAGAGGCCATCTACAATAAATTAAAACAACCCACACTTAATAAAATCACGTTTAAATCTGGTTATAACACATTACATTGCATTTAAATATATGGTTCTGTTAACATTCTGTAACGTTATAGAACCGAACCGCATTACAAATTTACGAGCGGCGTTTGCTATTTGGTGACTGTTGTTGTTGCTTAACAAAGTTTTATGTCAACACAAGATAAAATCGTCTTTGATGGTGGATGTCTTTATGTTACCTCTCTGAATATAGCTCATGTGAGCCGAAATCTTAGAACCAACTTAATGAAAAATTATCCAAATGCTGGAGAATTTTTGTCTTTATTTTCAACTGAAATTAAAGCCAAAATACGACGTTTAGAACGGCTCATGATTAAACATAATAGACATTCATTGTCTTATATTTAACAGTATATGTTTAGAATATATATATATATATATATATATATATATATATATATATATATATATTAAATAATAATAATATTATTATTAGTGTTAAATTTTTTATATATATATATATTTTTTAGTTTTTTATTATTATTATTATGTTTATGATTATTATTTTATTACTATTATTGAAGATCCATTTTCTTTTTTAATAATAATAATATTATTATTAGTGTTAATATTTTTTATATGTATATTTGTTATTATTTTTATTATTATTTTTTATGACTATTATTTAGGATCTATTTTATAATAATAATATTATTATTTTATTATTAGTGCTAAAGTTTTATATATATATGTATATTATTATTAAATATACGTCGTATTTTGGCTTTAATTTCAGTTGAAATCTCTGAAGATGGCTCATGTGAGCCGAAAGCTTAGAAGAAAATCAATAAATAATTATCCAAATGTTGGAGAATTTTTGTCTTTATTTTCAACTGAAATTAAAGCAAAAATACGACGTTTAGAACAGCTCATGATTAAACATAATAGACATTCATTGTCTCTTATATTTAACAGTATATGTTTAGAAAAAAAATATACATATAGGAGTTCAGTTGTTTTGTTTCAAACACTTTAGGGTGTTGGTGTCTTGTTCACGAGGGAATCGATAATTTTCAGGTCTATTGGACAAGTCACCAAAACATCAGAAGGGAGGCCATACAAATTTAGAACATTTCTGAGCGAGAATTTGTTCCAAGACATCAGTCTAATGAGCAGTCAGGTTCTTTTCTCTAGAAAAGGTCTTGTTAACTATACGTAACGACATAGTCAAAATGTACGAGAATGATTGGCTGAAATTAACCAATAGATAAGTAGAACAGAGCCTCCGTGTGTGCATTTAATGCCAAATCATATCCTGGCTTGTAAAGAGTCGTCATTTCCACGGGAGAAACATATAATTTTAAAAATTGGTGGTGCTCAAGATAACAGATATATATATAAGTGTGTGTGTGTGTGTGTGTGTGTGTATTTGGGCAGCAATCTCTCTTTTATACAGGGTTCATTAAAAATAACAGGCAGGGTGCTATGGTTAATTTTTTATATAATTTTTCATGTGATCTTTTAATTTTTTCTTTTCAGAAAATAAATTATATAAAAACTGTCCAAATATTTTATATTTCCGAACGCTTTCGGCTATACTTTTAGCTATTATCAAAGATGAATTTTATTTTACTTGTAATTTAATATGCATAGTGTTTATGCATGTGTGTAGAGTCATGTGTATGTTTTATAATCCGAACACGGCAAGCACATTGTTGCCGTGTTCGTAGCTGATTTCAGTAAATACTGGATTTTTCTTTTTTTATTAATAATGCTTTCATTATTTTTATCTTTTTTGGCATGTGGATGATATAACACGCCCCCCCCCACCCCCAATTTTATAGATAAATCGTAGAGATCCATTTTTTCATAGTCAATAAGATAGACCATTTCTCGGCAACATCAGCCATGTTTTTGTTCTTTCTTGTCTTGAAACCAGAACGCTGCGATCGCATGACTGTTTCCCTCTTGTATCTTAACACTAATCTTAGTTGGGGAACATTTTTGCATCACTACTGTTTAGTATATATATATATATATATATATATATATATATATATATATATATATAGCCTTGAAAATACACACACACACACACACACACACATATATATGATAAAATATAGTTTTAAGGTATGCTATATTTATGGGTTAAAGTTTTCAATATCAGAGATAGAGGGGATCTAAATTTAAAAGTGGATATTGAAGTGGTGACAGACTGATTCATTTGCATGAAAGACTGTCACCTTTGCATGTTGACTTCAATGTCCGCTTATATATAAATATATATAAAGTATTACTCTTCAGAAATGAATTGAGTTCTTTCGGTGACTGGTGTCTGTATACACTGCTTATATACAACACGTTAAAATTTATCTGCTCTGATTTCATGCGCCTATGGCTTAGGGGGTAGCGACTCCAACTGACACCAAATCTATCGAGTTTCGATACAGGTCAGAAGCAAGTGGATGTGTCTAGCCACACTGATGAGCTGTGATACAGCGAAACAGGCTTCTATGTGGAAAACTAATGTATATATATATATATATATATATATATATATGTATATATGTGTGTGTGTGTGTGTGTGTGTGTGTGTGTGTGTGTGTGTGTGTGAGTGTGTGATTTTTACACATAAAACTTCGAAAATTCCATAATTCGAATGATCATTTCAGGGAAATAAATTAACTTCATCAGCGATTTTTATTATGGAAAAATTTTAAAGTTTTTTGCGAGTGTGTGTGATAAAAATACAGGAAGTTCACTTCAGGGAGAGAGTAAAAGAAAAAGAAAATTCTTAGCAATAAGCAGGAAGGAGAGAGAGGGAAAAAGAAACGGAGAAAGAAAGAAAAAGAAAAGGAAAGAAATAAGGAAGAAAAATGGGAGAGGAAGTGGAAAAAAGGAAAAGAAGAGTATTTTAGAATGCAGGCGTACCGAAACAATGTTACAGAGCGTGGAAAGAGAGATAGAAGAGTGAAAAAAGGTTGCAAATTGAATTCAGCTCGATCCATGAAAGGGACATTTAAAAAATAATGTATATGTGTGTAAAGAAATCGAAATAAGCATTTTTTTTTAATCATATCACCCCGAGCAAGGCGGTAATGCCAATAATATGCAGGGGGCTACGTAAGAGTGAAAAGGGTGGATAAGAGAAAGCCGGAAACCACATCCTAAACAGGGAACAAGGGATGAGCCTCTGCACCTGTTCAATTGACGTGAGTGGAGTGTGAACCGGGCGATAGTTTAGTCTATCTACTCCAATTGAAAAAAAAAAAAAAGAAAAGAGTGATAAGATTGGAAAAGAGAAAGCTGGAAACCACATCCTAAACAAGGAACAAGGGATGAGCTTCTTCACCTATTCAATAGACGATGGTGGAGTGTGAACCGGGCGATAGTTTAGTCTATCTACTCCAATTGAAAAAAAAAAAGAAAAGAGTGAAAATGTCACAAGAACAGAAGGGGAAGGAAAAAAAAACAGGAAATGAGGAAGAAAGAAAACAGAAAAAAGAGGAAGATAGGAGAAAAGTCAAAAGAGAGAGCAAGAGAGAAAGAGAGAGAGAGAGAGAGAGAGAAAGGAAGAGGGGAGGAAAAAGGAGAAAAGGAAAAAGAGAAAAAGAGGAAAAGTGTGTTGAATATGCAGACGTGGTAGCCGTTAGCTCAGAGAGGGTGAGGGGATGGGATAGATATACGAAAAAGGAACAAAGAAAAAAGAAAAAAAAGAAGGAAAAGAAAAAACAGAAAACATGATATCATAATTCGGCCTTGCCAAATGTTGTAGATAATTTTCTGTTTCAAAATAATATAGGGTTTGACTACTGCTAAGATCAAATTAATTCACGTTGAAATCTACCACAGGAATAAAAGGGAAGAGCAGAAAAAGAAATACAATATAAGTAGTGGATATATATATATATATATATATATATATATATATATATATATATATATATATAAATACAAACATATATAAAAATATATTTCTAAAATATTCAAAATTTTATATTAAATAACATGCTCACCGATGAATTAGTTAAAAATAGAAATGCAAATGAAAATAAAGCCAAAGATAGAATAAGTTAGTTCTCCCTTTTTTTCCGTTTTTTTTTATAATTCTCTCCCTCCTCCTCCCCCTCTTTGTATCAGGATAGTAAACTTTACAGCAAATTGATAGATGTAGCGAAAAAATAGCAGTTCGGGGTTTACTCGAAGGAAAGCAGACAAGAGGGGAATAGGGTCAAGGAAAAAGAAAAAAGAGGAGGAAAAAAGTTGGTTAGCACGTAAATTCCTTGAGGTCAAACCCCTAAGTGAATCTCCATTCTGATTAGCCGAACACACACACACACACACACACACACACACACACACACACACACACACACACACACACACAAAACAAAACAAAAAAAAACAAACAAAAAACAAAACAAAAAAACAAAAAACAAAAACACCCATATACATTCACAGTAAACCGAAAGCATTTGTCATTTGAATGTAAATCGTCTGCACAACCACACCAACATTGCCTGATGATGAGAATTAATCTCGAAACATAGAAATTTCCATGTAGCAATGAAAAATTGACATAACCATATAATTATATTATAATATATATATATATATATATATATATATATATATATCGGAAAATTTAATCTATCAAGCTACCATCTACCCTAAAAAAAATAAGGAGAAATGTAATGTTTACATCGAAATTTCGGCGGGAATTTGGAAACAACAACTTTATACCCACAGGCACTCCTTCACCAACTCTAGTTTAAGATACCAAATAGCCCTTTCACGAAAATACTGGGAATTAAAAGAAAATAACTTTAATTCACAGATAAAACGGAAGCTCATAGACAAGGCTAGGACCCCTAATAGCTTAAGAGATAGATGTAATCTATGTTTGACAGAAAAAAATTAAAATTTTGAAATTTCAATACCAGAATATACTCCTAAATAAACGAAAGGAGATCATAAGTATGTGTCGTCATGGAAATAAGTATAAATTACAGTAATTATCCTATACTTCCAATTAGTCACAATAAGATTATTTTTTAAAATTTGGCTAAGCAGTTACTTCCCCAACATTTACAACTACTAACTCAGGGGCCAAGCTACATACCTCCCACTACCAAAGAGAAAATTACTACTAAAATTCCTCTAGCTTAACCCTATAAATCCAATACCTCCCAACCCCTTCCTTTACTAGAGCTAAGCTCTGAGCTTAGAATTTTTTCTCATTCTCTGTTTATAAGGGTTGAAGAATGCATGTCTTAAAATGAGATGTTGAAAATGGCTATTTACCCGCCAAGTTTTATCTGAATTTATATATATATATATATATATATATATATATATATATATATATATATATATTATAAATTATATTTTAGAACATGTACATAATTTCTCTATATATAATCGCGACGAAGGCACGTTCGTTTCGGCATTGGAGCCCCAGTATATATAAAGATGAAAAATATACCTAAAGATAGGAAATCAACTATTTCAGAGAATCATAAAAATTATAGACATGTGGATGGTAGATTATATTTACTTTTAAACGGCACCAATACATCCGGAATACATTTGAATTACTTAATGGACAATTAAAGATATATATATTACATGCAAAAATGTGCGCATGAAAAATAATATTCTTAAGATTATATTAAATGTAGAAAAAAGCAGGACAAGTGTTATATACCGACAAACAACAAACACGCATATATATAAAAATATAAAGTTATATTTTTATTAATGACGATGAACCGTGTAGAATAGGGAACAGAGAATTGAGAGAGCGCGCTTCTAATGGGTTGACGGGAGTGTAGTCTTATTCGTTGTGTCTCTCTCTTCACCGGCCGATATCTGTTGCTCCTCTACTGGCGAATCCGTGTGCCGAGGTCTTTTTATAATCTTCCAGAACCGGGACTTTTTCTTCCGGTTTTGCCTCGCCCACGCACGCCCACGTAATTCTCAGAGACACCTGTTCTGTTTGCCTCTGTAGTTATTTCCGCTGCTGCCGGAAATAAGGTCAAACGACATCCGTTCCTTTCAACGACCGGAAACACCCTCGCTTGCATCAGCCTTCCTCGGGTGGGGCCAGATTGTTATATTACACAAGTTATTCAACCTGGAAATATAAAGGACAAAATAAATAAGAAATTTCTTACATAAAATATTTCAGCTAAAAATAAAATTTTAATGCAATATTTTTTAATTAAGAAATTTTTTTATTTATTACTTCGCTAGAATATCTTGTCCCTTACTTTTCCAGGTTTAATTACTTGTCCTGTTCTTTTCCAGGTTTAATATAATCTTAAGAATATTACTTTTCATGCGCACATTTTCCCATGTAATCCATGATTTTTCCTGGCATTGCTATTAATTTAATATAAATTTAATGTTGAAAACCGCATTCAAAAATCTTAAAAAGAAAACAAATTATTTGCAATTGACTAAAAAACAATAAAAAATTGATTATTTATAATTAATTCTGATAATCAATTCTGATAAAATGGTAAGTGATAAGCGATCAGAAACCCAATACTTATATAACCCAAAATTCCGACGCATTTTTGCTTTTTCGTGTTGTCGCTTAATTGACATCATCTACGACCAGATACATTTGTCAATCAACTTCGCCGGCTATCGCCTTTCAAGCCAATTGTCGCTTGTATTTTCTAACTTTGATGTCGCTCCCTGCCGCTTCCATCCACGGTCGGATATTTTTGTCAATCATATTTTTGTCGTCTATCGCCTGTGTTTCTGCCTTTGATGTTGCACCCCGCTGCCACTGTCCACGGCCAGAAATTTTTCTCAATCATATTTTTGCCGGTCAAGGTAATATATTACACTTCGCGACATATCATTTTTGAAAACGTTCACATATGAACAGTTTAAGTGCATCTCTCCTCTACCCCTATCCCTCTACACAACCGAGGCAATTGTACAAAAATTTATGCATCTAATAAGATGAAAAAAGAAAAAGAAATTTTGTTTTAAATTTTCAAAAATATGTTTATCGTATCTTTCTTTTTTTGTTTACTACACTGCATGAGGACATAAAATCAATCAATAATACAGAACAGTACATGCAAACAAAGGTTATACAAAATTACCAGTATCAAAGGTGACACTGTCTGTACTTCACTACTCCCAGCAATTTTGCTCATGTTTCTTTCTTATTAATTCCATGCAAAAAAAAAACAACAAAAAACAACAAAAAAAACAAAAAAACAAAAAAAAAAAACACTTTCCCTAATGTAAACTTTAAGATAGTTAATTAAATTAGGCATATTAGTGAATCAGGCCAAAACGCGATTTGCATGAAAAAAAAAAAATCTTTTACAGCTTCCATTGAGTATGTCGTCCATCTACACATACTGAGACGCTTTGGGTACCCCGATGTGGAGCAATATTTTTAAAAAAATTTTTTTTTAATTGTATCACCCCAAGCAAGGCGGTAACGCCACTGATGTGCAGGGGGCTACGTAATAGTGAGAAGATTGGAAAAGAGAAAGCCGGAAACCACATCCTAAACAGGGAACAAGGGATGAGCCTCTTAACCTGTTCAATAGACATGGGTGGAGTGTGAACCGGGCGATAGATATATCTATCTACCCCAATTGAAAAAAAAAATCAAAGTGAGAAGATTGAAAACGAGAAAGCCGGAAACCACATCCTAAACAGGGAACAAGGGATGAGCCTCTGAACCTGTTCAATAGACATGCGTGGAGTGTGAACCGGGCGATGCTAGAACAACTACGACTGAGCAGTGAGCCCGATCCTCACCAGGTGCTCCATAATTTTGGCGTTACGCCACATCTAAGCCAGACTTAGCAAATCCTCATTTCTAGACGCGTGATTGCATAACTTATAACCATAAAAGAAGTTATCTTTTGTCAATTTCTAAAGCTTTCTGCACGTCTTGAACTTCAATCATATCTATAACTGACTTATAGCATCTTCTGCCACAGCGATATCCCCGCCTTTTCAGTTGGATATCAACTCTGTTTGTTTTTTTTTATCGTTCCCTTTTGTTCCTTTTTTCTTTTTTCCATTTATTTATTCATTTATTTGGTTTCTAACTCAATCCACTCTGGGCCTCATACTGGTAATCACTCGTGCCAACTAAAGGAATCATTTGCTTCAGATATCCTTCGCTTTTTTTAGCGTGTTTTTATTGATTTTGAGGCATCGATCACCTTCCTTGTGATACCCTTAAGAAAATCTTTAAACACTTGAGATTCCATTCCGTAAAAGGTCTATATATCTTTCTTCATGTAAATTTTTTTTAACAGCTAAAATAATAATAATAAAAAATAATAATAACGCACAATGCTTTGAGAGAAATGTGAGAGACCGCCTAGCTTTTTGTTATCATTATTATTACTTTTTCTTTTCTATTCTTTTCTTTCAAAGTTCTTTTTCTTAGAGTCTAACAATTCCTTGCTTACTTTATTTTACTTGATTTTTTTAAGAACACACACGTCAGAAGAAAATTCTGTAATGTTTAAAAGTTCGTTTTTTCTCCACGTTGTATCATACTAATAGACACTTTGATGTACGACCATACGCTCATAGACGGTAACCGCGCCCCAGTTTACAAATTGACATTGAGTAAATGACCTTCGATTTACAAAATGCGTGCCTCTGCTTGAGTTCAACTTTAAACATGTAATTTCCTTAATTTCACACATACTATGTTTGAACATAGAAATCTGCAATTATCTGCAGTACATATTCAAAATCTCACCGAGAAAAAAAAACAAAAAACGAAGAAAAAATTCCTAAAGGCCTGATTTTATCTGTTAATGATAGGCATGCGGTTTGCTTGGCGGATTAGTCGTATCAACTACGGTTCCTAACTCCCAACTCACTTAGTCTAAAAAATAAACCTGTCACACTCTACATACTATTTAATTTAATGTTTCCTACACGGACTGCAACTTCTGCATGCATTGTTACAAGGACACTAATCTACCTTAAGCGCTCCTCATTTATCCTGCAGTTTTCTTCTCTAGCTTATTTTGCAGCATGTCCGCCAGCGTATGTAGAACTTCCTTTTCTTATGGTGGTTCTTATAGTACTCCAAAGAACCTATCTCAAGCTGTACATCCTTAATCTCACTAAAGGATTTATCCTCGCTTTTTATGTTATTCGTAACAAAGCGGCGATAGCAAGAGGTCATACTAATGAATGCCCTCACCTACCTAACATTGGTTGAACTTGAAACTGATCCCACAGCCCTGCCCATATGGAAATCAGGTTGTATTCTTTCTTCACCAATTCCGAAGTCCAGGTAAAAGAACTCACACTTAGCCTATTTCAACTTGAGATTATGCTTACGCAAACCACCCAAGACTTCTCTCATATTCGAAATCATCAAAATATCATTGAATAACTGGAAGAGGTCGAAAATATCTTTTCGCTTTGCAAAGGTTTAATTTCAACTTTATTTTTCCCGTCAACTTCATTTCCTTCATCAACTCTCACACATTATCTCTCTGCCTGGCGTACTAGCCTGCTTGATGTGTTTGAATGAACAGCATTTCTTAACTCCACGTTCAGACTCTGCATGAAATGTGAGAAATATATTCACATAGCTTAGCGCTTAAGCAGTGAAAGGAAATTATCAAACATAACAAGACATACCTGGTATAGAAAAAACAATTTATTTGTCTTGCAAAAATATGCTGAATTTTGCTGCTACTGTGTAGCTTGGTATAGTCTCTTTTCTCTGCTTAGCTTGGTATAGTATCCTCCGTCTAGGAGTGGGATGAAAAAGACACAAGGAACTGCGATCCACGACGTACAGGAACTTTCTTCTGGGTCAGCTTCTTTCACAGTTTCTTATCTTGGTATAAGATGATAGTGCTTAGAGAATTTTTCTCTAGGAAGGCAAGGCTTTGCCCATAGGGTATCCTTTTTAAGGTAAGAAGGGTAACAAGAGATTTTCTCTGTTACAAAGTTGTGGCATTAGCCTAAAAGATTACAAAGAATTGGTAAGATGGTCTCGATATAGCGAGACAAGTGGGCGCCAATTTAGGCCCCGCTGCAACAAAAATCCGGAGCGGCACAAATACGTCCGATACTGTTCGTGCTAGCTGAAAAAAGGAGAGAACAAAAAAAAAAAACAAAAACCTCTGGTAAAGCCCGCCTAAAGTTCAAAACGAGGTTCGGGTTAAATCAGCCAATCAGGAGACCCGTTACATCTGTAAATTTCCGACAGAAATTAGAGACAGTATACTGTTCTATCTTAAGTTTTTTTTTTTTTAAACTAGTAACTTTTTATAATAAACACAAGAGTAAAGTACAAAAGGGTAAAACAAAAAGTCACCTACTCTTCCTTGATGTCGTTTGTTACCACGACCATCCAGCGTCTTCGTAAATGGCAACCAGGTTCGTTATCAATCTATGTTTTTTTTTTGTGGTGGGGTTGTCGCTTAATTGACGTCATCTGCGGCCAGATGCACCTGTCAATCTTCTTATATCGCCTTTCAAGTCGGTTGTCACCTGTTTTCTGCCTCTGATGTCGCACCACGCCGGTATTTTTGTCAGTCATATCTTTGTCGGCTATTGCTTGTGTTTCTGTTTTTGATGTTGCCCCCGCCACCATCTACGGCCAGATACTTTTGTCAATCATATTATTGCTGGTCAAGGTGATATATTACATATCAAGCTGACTTAAAACGCCATCAAAGGCACAGTTACACGTAAGTCATCAAAGGTGGAACATTCTATTGCAGCCTTGAATTTTGAGCTTAAATTTTCACGATATATTTTTCCAACTTAGTGATTCATATTCACACTGAATTAAGTTCAGTGACAAGGAAGGAGATTACATTGAAAAATCAAGATTTATTGTGCAATTTTTCACAATTAAGCTACAAACATTGATGCATTTATATGTCAACTAGCAGTATTGCTCGGGTGTAATGAAAGCTTTAAAACTAACCCATGGTCCTGGAGCTCAGACAATTTGGACGTTGGCACGAAAGACTAAAAAGCAATAGTTGTTTCCAGTTAAAGTGAAACCGTATACTGAAAGACAAATGAATGGATGTAAGTCAAATTTTGAACTCCTGGTATCGATATCAAATTTTCTGCACTATTGTAAGAACTGCAACCTTGAAACTTCTGAATATCGTTTCTTATGTCTTTGTCTATGAGTGTATCAAATTTGATTAAAATCGGACCACTCCTTCTATAACCCGATTTTTTCGATTATCGATTTTCGATATTTATCGGGGTAACTCGACACAAAACCTAGCTAAGAATACTCGTAGACGCTTATAGTAAAATTGTGTAAATTTTCAAGAAAATCAGTTCAGCCGTTTCGGAGTCTATAAGGTAACGGACACAAACACACACAGACACACACACACGGACAAAGTTCTATTTATAAATAAGTTTAGATTTTTATTGCTTCTATTGCTATTGTTTTGGCTTTTATTATTTTTAATTTGTAAATCTGTCACATTTTAATGTCAGTCATTTTGTTCGGAAAGGAAATATATTGTATGATTCTAGATGTAAATAGATACTTTTGCAAACTGTCCATATTAAAGACGAGCATAGCGTATAAATTGCAAATTATTTGATTCTTTTTATGCAATTAACTTTTGGATTTTGTTCCTGTTGAATTTTTTTGCAGGGTTTGGATGTTCAGAATGCTATTTGCGCTAATTGTTCCTCGTTGCAGAAAGGACCTTGGCTATATAACTGTTCAGTAAGTAGTTAAAGAAAGTTCTCTCACTCACACGTATCTATCTATCTATCTATCTATCTATCTATCTATCTATCTATCTATCTATCTATCTATGTCAGTTCACTATCTATCTATCTATCTATCTATCTATCTATCTATCTATCTATGTCAGTTCATGATCTATCTATCTATCTATCTATCTATCTATCTATCTATCTATCTATCTATCTATGTCAGATCAAATAAATTTGAAACACTTCTTTTTTTAGGTACCTTGTCCCTTCAGAACGTAGGCGATCATGGCCTTCCACGTCTACCTATCCCTGGTGGCTCTTAGCACGCTTTCTCCTGTAACGTTTCTCAGCCCCCGTTCTGTCATCCACCTGCTCAGGCCTTTTAAATATGTTATCCGCTACTTTCCTCTGTCTCTTTTTCCCTCCTTCTGGCCTGTTAGTATCAAGTTCTTCAATCCCTCCTTCCTCATTACATGTGCCAGGAACTTCATTTATCTCTTCCTGATGCTCAATATCAATTTCCTTTTCGTTTCCATCATTTCCAAAACCTCGTCACTGCTCACATGCTCGATCCACGATATCCGCAGCATCCCTCTGTAGAACCACATTCCGGCTGCTTCAAGTTTTCCCGTCATCTTTGTTGATATTGTCCAACATTCACTGCCATATTGAAGAACTGACATCACATAATAATCCAGTACTCTCTTCTTTGTTTTTAGTGAAAGTGTCCTGTGTCTTAATACTTTACTCAACTTCTGGAACGCGTCCTTCGCCATGCCAATTCGCCCCCAGATCCCTGTGTCGCACTTTCCGTCCTCAGTTAGAACACTTCCCAGATATTTAAATTTTCATACCTGCTTGGTATTTTTTTTCATCCTTCTCATTTTCATGACACACTTTTGTAATTTTTTTTATAAAATTCTGATTAAAATCTCCCGTAGATGCCGGGAGCGAAACAGGTTGCTTCCCTTTTTAATATAATTTACAATGTGTGACATCAAGCTGCACACTTTTATTTCATTTCTGGAATTGTTGATAAATGTAATTGTAATTCTGTGGATACCTGCCCGGTGCAGGGCAAATGTAAATTCACCCAAGTAATTTATGAAGCCCGTATTTCTCCATCTAACAACAAAGACAATTACCGGACTTATATTGGTATGTCCGCGGGCCCTTTCAAACAGAGACTTTACAACCACAGGTACTCGTTTTCGAACCCTAACCAAAGATTCCAGACGGCACTATCACGTAGATTCTGGAAAATGAAGGAGGAAGGGTAGGACCCTATAATCAGCTGGAAATTAATAGGCTCAGCCTGTATCCCTAAAAATTTTCGTGATAGGTGCCGTCTATGTTTATTGGAGAAGATTCTGATTTTGAAGTATCCTCATCAGGACTTACTTTTGAATCTTAGAAAGGAATTCATTAATAAGTGCCGTCATAGGGCGGATTTTAAATTTAAAATTTTAAAATTTTAATTTTTAAATTTAAAATTTTAAAATTTTAAAATTTAAAATTTTTCTTTTTATAATTTTTATGTATATGTGTATGTTTGTGTGTGTATGTGTATATTTGTATATATGTGTGTATATATATGTATACATGTATGTGTGTATATATGTATTTATGTGTGTAAAATTTTTTTTTTGCTATTTAAATGCTCCTTTTATAATATTCATTAAATTTTTATATATTTTATATGTATGTGTGTGCATATGTATAATGTATATATGTGTATGTGTGTGTGTGTATGTATACATATGTGTGTGTGTGCATATATATTGTGTGTGTAGATTTTTTGTATATGTGTGTACATATATATGTGTGTATGCGCATGTATGTGTATAAACGTATATAGTGTGTATGGAATTGAATGTATGTGTGTGTGTGTGTATGTGTATGTATGTATATATGTATTCATAATTGAAGAATTGTGTGTGTATGTGTATGTATGTATGTGTGTACTTCTATATGTATGTATAATTGTAAATGAAATTTTTTTTTTTTTTTTTTTTTTTACCTAGCGGTGTCTTTATTTAGTTTAAATCAAATGACCTAATTTTTAAAAAAAAATTTAAAAAAATTTATTTTTTTAAATAAATTTTTTATATATCTTTTTATTCCCTTTAAAAATATTATACCTTTTTAAGTAAAGGCCTTTTTCTAATACTTCAACGTTTTTGGGAAGTTAGGTTTTTGAATTTGTCCAGCGTCTGTCATATATAAAAAATTTTTTCTTTCTTTTCTTTTTTCCGTCCCTTCCTTTATCTCTCTTATCTCCCACCTTTTTTTCCGTTTTGCTTAACCTTATATCAATTCAACACGCCGTCCGTTCTTTTTAAGTTAAAATTCTCTTTCCTTTTTTGCGAACCCAGACGATGCCAATTTTTCTTTTTCTTTTCTTGTTTATTTTATTTTATTTTGTTTTATCTTTTTCTTTTTCTTTTTTTTAATTTCTTTGCAAATCTATTTAAAAAGGAAAATTAGACTGATTTTTCTCCAGTTTCTGAAAAGATGTTTTTGTTGCTGAGGTGATGTGTTATCCCCCGTGTGGATTTTCATATCGAAATGGTCATCCAACATCCTTGAATTAATCCTATTTTAATTTATATATATATATATATATATATATATATATATATATATATATATATACTGTTTAATTATAAAAACAGAAGGTCTACTGAAATACGAGTGTCAATTAAAAATAGTGCTTAAACAAATAAATTATTTATATGTAGTTACCACCACTAAATCGCTGAAAGACAGCATAATATGAATAAAACCAACTTTTCCCATCAAAATGTTTATATTATAATGGAATTTGTCGTATGCGACCACCCTACACCAAAAACTGGTTGCATACGGCAGGTGGTCGCTCACTAAAAGCTCATAGTCATGACCTATTTACGCCAGGAACGTATATTCCACTCATCAGAATGTACATATTAGAGTTTTACCATGTAATCTTGCAATAAATAAATGAGAACATAAGAAAATGTTCTAACTTTAAAGAAATTTATTCAGCACAATTCATTTAAAAATTTAAAAAATGTCTTTATAACGGCCAACAAGAGACCAAAATGTTTATTCACAAAAAATATCCATTAAGTGGACTTTTAAAAAAGTATACGGTTTCAGTTTTTTTTTTTAGAAGTGAGTGATAGCAAAAGAGAATCTGCAATAAAACATGAAAAAAAAAAAGTAAAAAACAAAACATACATAAAACTGACAGCGATCGTGGATGTGGGTAGAGAAACAGAGTGACAGAGATAGATACACACACACACACACACATACACACACACACACACACACACACACACACACACACACACACACATAAAATAAAGGAACAAAAGAGATAGACATAAATCGTTACGAGGTTTTACAATGGAAAACGTAATTTTACATAACTCACTTTTTTTTTTTTTTTTTTTTGGTGATAAACGCATTAATTTGGAAAAAGCGAACCTCGCTGCCTAGCTTGAGAAGGACCTCCAATCCGTGGTGGACTCGGGTAAGAAATGGCTCGTAAATTTTAATTCTTCAAAAACGAAGCTGCTATCTATTAACCATCATAGACAATCGTTCCTACCCCCCATGGAACAGGCTATCCTCCCTGAGAGTAAAACACTACGCCTCCTTGGCCTCCCACTCTCAAGTGGAATGACTATATCGAATCCATTGCTAAATCCGCTGCTAAGAAGGTCGGTTCACTTACTTAGGATGAATTATCACATATGACAATTTACTGACTAACTGACTGACATATATATATATATTCTAAACATATATTGTTAAATATAAGAGACAATGAATGTCTATTATGTTTAATCATTAGCCGCTCTAAACATCGTATTTTGGCTTTAATTTCAGGTGAAAATGAAGACAAAATTTTTTAAATTATTTTCCAAAATTTTTAATCCTTTCTAACATATTTGAAATTTTGGTAAAAAAATCTTGTTTTGATTTTAGTTAGCGGGCAACCAAATCGTTACGAGGTTTTACAATGGAAAACGTAATTTTACATAACTCACTTTTTTTTTTTTTTTTTTTTGGTGATAAACGCATTAATTTGGAAAAAGCGAACCTCGCTGCCTAGCTTGAGAAGGACCTCCAATCCGTGGTGGACTCGGGTAAGAAATGGCTCGTAAATTTTAATTCTTCAAAAACGAAGCTGCTATCTATTAACCATCATAGACAATCGTTCCTACCCCCCATGGAACAGGCTATCCTCCCTGAGAGTAAAACACTACGCCTCCTTGGCCTCCCACTCTCAAGTGGAATGACTATATCGAATCCATTGCTAAATCCGCTGCTAAGAAGGTCGGTTCACTTACTTAGGATGAATTATCACATATGACAATTTACTGACTAACTGACTGACATATATATATATATTCTAAACATATATTGTTAAATATAAGAGACAATGAATGTCTATTATGTTTAATCATTAGCCGCTCTAAACATCGTATTTTGGCTTTAATTTCAGGTGAAAATGAAGACAAAATTTTTTAAATTATTTTCCAAAATTTTTAATCCTTTCTAACATATTTGAAATTTTGGTAAAAAAATCTTGTTTTGATTTTCGTTAGCGGGCAACCAAATCGTTACGAGGTTTTACAATGGAAAACGTAATTTTACATAACTCAGTTTTTTTTTTTTTTTTTTTGGTGATAAACGCATTAATTTGGAAAAAGCGAACCTCGCTGCCTAGCTTGAGAAGGACCTCCAATCCGTGGTGGACTCGGGTAAGAAATGGCTCGTAAATTTTAATTCTTCAAAAACGAAGCTGCTATCTATTAACCATCATAGACAATCGTTCCTACCCCCCATGGAACAGGCTATCCTCCCTGAGAGTAAAACACTACGCCTCCTTGGCCTCCCACTCTCAAGTGGAATGACTATATCGAATCCATTGCTAAATCCGCTGCTAAGAAGGTCGGTTCACTTACTTAGGATGAATTATCACATATGACAATTTACTGACTAACTGACTGACATATATATATATATTCTAAACATATATTGTTAAATATAAGAGACAATGAATGTCTATTATGTTTAATCATTAGCCGCTCTAAACATCGTATTTTGGCTTTAATTTCAGGTGAAAATGAAGACAAAATTTTTTAAATTATTTTCCAAAATTTTTAATCCTTTCTAACATATTTGAAATTTTGGTAAAAAAATCTTGTTTTGATTTTAGTTAGCGGGCAACCAAATCGTTACGAGTGTTTATAATGGAAAACGTAATATTACATAACTCACTTTTTTCCGGTGACAAACACATTAACTTGGAAATTCTTGCAAAAAATCAAGTAATTGTCGGATTTTAATTAAACTTTCAGGACATATTCCAAAACGAATAATATTATTTTTGAAATTATTATTAAAAAAAATCTTAGTAAAGATATATTTTTTATATATCTGTTAACCCTGCTTCACGTAAATTCATGAAATTGGAAGAAATTAAATTTTGTTGGGAAAATTGGTTTTATTAGTTAAACGCAGGACTCATTGGGGAATGTATACCATCTATTATTATTTTTAAATTGCCCTTATTTCCGAAAATATGCTTCCAATAATAAAATAAAATATGTAATATAACTATGACATTATCTAATTAGATTAGCTTTTAATTGCTTGAATGAATAATATCAATTAAGGACATTATAGTCTAAAGAAAAAATGTTTTCGCCTAATAATGAAATTTTAAAAGAATTGTTTCCATTTTTTTAATTATAATTTATAAAGTTGCAAAATTTTTTCAAAATATTTAAAAGATTTGTTGGGTTTATTTTAAAAGCTTATTAAGCGAAGATTATATTTACTAATCGAAAGTTGAAAAGTTTAAAACAAATCGTCGTGCCTTCCTATTTTTAAAATAATTTTATTTTTTTTTTGTGTATTTGAAGTTTTTTGTTGTTGTATGGCAATTTCTATGTGTAAATTAAATGGTCATGTGTTTCAGGGTTTCTTCCCCTTACAGGAAAGAAATTATACAATTATGTCACTTGTGATCGACATACACTTATGTTATCTTATCTCACATCTGTCAAATCTGTCAACCGATACGGTGGAAGGGTCAGGAAGTTGTTTAAGAAATAGTTTAATTCTAAACTAGCAGTATGCTCCGGCGTTGCTCGTGTTTTTTTAGTGGTTATGTTGAAATGCTAAGGTCAAGTGTTTATTCAAAAAGCTCCAGTATGAGGTCCCCGTGAAGCGAAATAAGTATTGATTTTTGTGTTTGTAAAACGGGATTCATTGCTTGGTCAATTTTGCCAATATAACGGTAATGATGTATGTACAATTGGAAGAATGGGTGCGGGCGTTACAGGAGCCTGTAATGTGTTGCAATGACGTTTTGACACAGAAGTGGATGCATTGTCCCTGCAATGTCGGAGGGGTTGGCACCTTGTAGAACACGTGAAATTGTTACGGCATATGATAAGATAGAAGTTACACAAAAGTTGAAACTTGCCTTTTGTTTTCATAGACAACTCCATCATACGAAACGACCAGCTTCGTCTAAAACCGCAACCACCAACAATTGTCGCTTGAGTCATCAAACCATCATGCTTCTACCATTGGTTCTACACGTGCAACTAAAAGGATAAGGTGTTCATTTAGATATCGACTTCTTCATCTTCATCTCTTTCGTCTTCGTCGACTTCTTCGTCTTCAACGTTTTTCCGTCATCTTCGTCTTCGTAATGTTCTTCTTCTTCTTCTTCTTCTTCTTTGTCGTCTTCTTCGTCTTCATCATCTTCTTCGTTGTCTTTGTGATCGTCATCGTCGATTTCTTCGTCTTCGTCAACATTTTCGTCTTCGTCTTCTTCAGCCTTTTCTTCTTCTTCTTCATTGTATTATTCGTCTTCGTCGTATTCTTCATCTCCATCATCTTCATCGTCGATTTCTTCGTCTTTGTATTCTTTGTCCTTTTCTTCTTCTTCTTCATCGTCGTGGTCGTATTCTTCGTCTTCATCATCTTCTTCGTCGTCTTCGACATAGTCATTGTTGATTTCTTCGTCTTTATCTACGTCTTTGTCTTCCTCTTTTTCACACTTATCTTCTTCTTCGTTGTTCGACTCCATCATCTTCTTTGTCGACTTCTTCGTCTTTGTCTTCTCCGTCCTTTTCTTCTTCTTCTTCTTCTTCTTCTTCTTCTTCTTCTTCTTCTTCTTCTTCGTTGTATTCTTTGTCTTCGTCGTATTCTTCGTCTCATCATCTTCTTCGTCTCATCATCTTCTTCGTCGACTTCTTCGTCTTTGTCTTCTTAGTTCTTTTCTTCTTCTTCTTCTTTGTCGTCGTCGTATGCTTCGTCTTCATCATCTTCTTCGTCGTCTTCGTCATCATCATCGTCGATTTCTTCGTCTTCGTCTTCTTCGTCCTTTTCTTCTTCTTCGTTGTATTTTTGGTCTTCGTCGTATTTTTCGTCTCCATCATCTTCTTCGTCGACTTCATCGTCTTTGTCTTCTTCGTCCTTTTCTTCTTCTTCTTCTTCTTCTTCTTCTTCTTCTTCTTCTTCTTCTTCTTCTTCTTCGTCATCGTCATCGTCGATTTCTTCGTCTTCGTTGACATCTTCGTCTTCGTCTTCGTCCTTTTCTTCTTCTTCGTCGTATTCTTCGTCTGCATCATCTTCGTCGATTTCCTCGTTTTCTTCTTCTTCTTCTTCTTTGTCGTATTCTTCGTCTTCATCATCTTCGTCGATTTCTTCTTCTTCTGCTTCTTTTTCGTCTTCTTTTTCTCCCGCTTCGTATTCTTATTCTTCTTTGTCGTCTACTTCTCTTTCTTTTTCTTTTTTCTTCTTCTTTTTCTTCTGCTTTTTCTTTTTGAAAATAACCTTCCTACCCCCATACACAACTTCTCTTGCTGCTGACATCGAATTAACATTTCTGCTCAAACGACGATCGCTTTCACCTTCAGTCTCCGCAGCTTTTATTGCAGCGGCGTCTTCACATGAACGTAACGCTGAACGTCAATCTCTTGAGCTCACGCAGTTGCTGTAGACACAGCCTTTTGGCTCAGCCGCCGATCATATTTGCAGGGTATATACGGGTCGGCTAATTTTGATTTTTAAATTTATGGGGGTCCTTTGTCAATTTCGAAGGCTTTTTGACGCATTCTTTTGGGTTCTCAGCCCAAAGTTTAGTAATCTCTGGCCATTTTTCGATTATTTAAGGGCATTTCCGAGTGTTTTATGATACTTTTCTCGCCCAAAATTTTGGCGCCCTTTTTTAGTGCCCTTTTACTTTTTAACCTCATTTTTTTTTATCATATCACCCCAAGCAAGGCGGTAACGCCACTGATGCGCAGGGGGCTACGTAAGAGTAAGAAGATTGGAAAAGAGAAAACCGGAAACCACATCCTAAACAGGGAACAAGGGATGAGCCTCTTCACCTGTTCAATAGACGTGGGTGGAGTGTGAACCGGGCGATAGTTTAGTCTATCTACTCCAATTGAAAAATAAGAGTAAAAAGATTGGAAAAGAGAAAACCGGAAACCACATCCTAAACAGGGAACAAGGGATGAGCCTCTTCACCTGTTCAATAGAAGTGGGCGGAGGGTGAACCGGGCGATAGTTTAGTCTATCTACTCCAATTGAAAAAAAAGAGTAAAAAGATTGGAAAAGAGGAAACCGGAAACCACATCCTAAACCGGGAACAAGGGATGAGCCTCTTCACCTGTTCAATAGACGTGGGTGGAGTGTGAACCAGACGATAGTTTAGTCTTTTTCACAGGTTAATTGCAGCAGACTGTATGGGTTTTCTCTTATATTTTCTTCGTTTTACCAGGGTTTTTACTCCATTTTATGTTCATTTTTATTTTTTTATTTTTTGCTGATTTTTTTTTAGGTTTTTAAGGTTTGTATAAACCCTAATTTATCTTCATTCTCTTCAGTTCCCGCAGTTGTCAAATAAGTAGAGTCTCTCTGTAGACGAAGTTCATGTTGAACTTCATTCTCTGAAGCTCGTGCGGCTGGTGTAGTTGTAGCATTTCTGCTACGATGAATTTCACGCTGGGCTTCATTTTCTGAAGCTCTTGTGACGGTCATAGCTGTAGCAATTCTATTTAGATGAAGCTCACATTGAGCCGCATTTACTGAAGCTCTTGTGACGGTCATAGCTGTAGCAATTCTATTTAGATGAAGCTCACATTGAGCCGCATTTACTGAAGCTCACATTGAGCCGCATTTACTGAAGCTCTTGTGACGGTCATAGCTGTAGCAATTCTATTTAGATGAAGCTCACATTGAGCCACATTTTCTGAAGCTCTTGTGACGGTCATAGCTGTAGCAATTCTATTTAGATGAAGCTCACATTGAGCCGCATTTACTGAAGCTCTTGTGACGGTCATAGCTGTAGCAATTCTATTTAGATGAAGCTCACATTGAGCCGCATTTACTGAAGCTCACAGTGAGCCGCATTTACTGAAGCTCTTGTGACGGTCATAGCTGTAGCAATTCTATTTAGATGAAGCTCACATTGAGCCACATTTTCTGAAGCTCTTGTGACGGTCATAGCTGTAGCAATTCTATTTAGATGAAGCTCACATTGAGCCGCATTTTCTGAAGCTCTCGCAGCTGCCCTGACAGTAGCGTTTCTGCTCAAATGATGTTTACGTTGAACGTCATTTTCTAAAGCTCGTGCGTCTGCTTTCGCCTTTGTTTTCATTGATAACCTAAGTTGACGTACTTCGTTAATCCCTGAAGCACTGGAGGCTGCAGTTTAGGAAGCATTTATGGATTGTCTAAATCAGTGGTTACTAAACTGTTGTATCCTGTCCTACCCCGGAATGGATATGGTCCGGTCTATAAAAAACTGTGACTGGAGTGAACTATAGAGCATTAGACTGACGACTCTATGACTCACGACTGGAGAAAGATAGACAAAAATGTTTGGCCGGGCTATATGACCCGGAAGACCCACATTAAAAAGACCTTGTGTCACATTTTGCCTTAAGTGGGGAGGTGACTAAATACTGCCATCGTCATTAGACTGACAGCTCTATGCACTGTGAAGCCCTCTGCCTTCGAGCGGAGAGCACTGACCCAGTCGTGACTACGCCGAAGGATGGAGTCACGACTGGGGTAAATTAGACAGGAATTGTTTGCCGGGCTACATGGCCTGGGGAATCCCACTTTAAAAAGGTCTTGTGTCGCATTTTGCCTTTAGTGGGAAGGCGAATAAGTACTGCCATCGTCATTAGACGAGAGTCATCGTCACTAGACGAGAGCATACGTCACTAGACGGAAGCATTCTTCACTCGACAGACGCATTCGTCCTAGACAGAGACATTGCCTCATTGATTGTTGTACCTGTTAACTATTCGTTGGTGTTCGTGTATTGTCTGTTGGTTTATTGTACTGTGGTATAATAA
Organism: Ascarosepion bandense; assembly: GCA_037127315.1. Taxonomy (NCBI): domain Eukaryota; kingdom Metazoa; phylum Mollusca; class Cephalopoda; order Sepiida; family Sepiidae; genus Ascarosepion; species Ascarosepion bandense. The sequence goes on from JBBBDQ010000926.1 coordinate 1,662,085, forward strand.
ATCCTTATTAATATATCTTCAGTGTTAAGTATTATTCTTGCACTATTCTTTTCCTGTTTATCCCCTCACGAGATATAACACAAACTTTTTTCTGTCATTTCCCCCTACATCCAGTTCAATCATCCAGATTTCCCCCTTCATGAGTATGAGAGAAAGAGCAGTTAAAACACACTGAAACTATTTACTAATTTATTTTTCAAATATACAAATATAATGATAAACTTATAGTTACAGAATAAAATGGATAGAGAGCAGTTAGTAACAACTAAGCCTAGCCATAGAGAGTGGTTAGTAACAAATGAAAGAACTTTTGTTTGCTCTTCTACTTCAGAATTAAATTAGTGAAAAGGGTGATGCTGCTTCTTCTGCGCCAGTGTATCAATATCAGGGTTAGTTTTAGCAAGCGCGCAACGTATGTCACATTCCACCTCCAGTCGGTTTCGTGCTTTGGGCTTGATTGTGAGTAAAGTTATTTTGTAGGTAATGTAATTATTTCCCATCTGGTAGTTTCAAATTTCCCCCCGGGGGGAATTTCCCCCAGTTCGGGAATCGCTGGTCTAAAGGAACACTAATCATTTTCAACTGAATATGTAGATACAATGGGGGAAGCATTTCTAGTTTGCTGGCTCAAACAACTCTCATCAATGAACATGGCCGTCGCATTCACAGACCATTTCACACTTTGGGACTGCCAAACACTCGATGAAGCTTCCCACTGACTACTTTATCTATACAATTGGCGTTTGGGGAAACGTGAAGCGTTCCTTTTCTTTCTAGGTATTTAGACTGGGGGAGCGAAATTGGTAAAAAATGTGGATTTTAAATATAAAGCAGAACCAGAGTTCGAAATGGTAAGTTTAGAAATGATTCTCATTCTTAGACGGCAATTTCTTTGGTTAAATTGTTGCGGATAAGAAATTAATTAAAATCAACCTTCTTCACTTTTACAAATATTCACAATGACGTGTGAAATCATGGTTTTTCCCAGATAGAAAAAGGATTGACCATGTGCTTAAAGAAAAAGTCGAAACCAGATTTCGCAAGTAGGTGTTAAATTGATTTTTAACCAATGGGAGCGACTTGCAAGATCAAAAAGGACTTCGCGAGTTAACGCGAAAAATCTAGATTACAATAAAAGGACTTCATCAGCGTCAGAGTCAAATAGGAGCTGCGAGACGAAACAACTAAAATGTAACTTCAAATCAACCCGGAGATAAGGTCAGGTCGCACCTTGTTCTCTTTCTCCTTATCTCTTTCAACATTTTCTACATTTCTTGATACCAGTAACTTTATGATTGAGCACGAACTCTACCCTTAACTTCTTAATGATGTTTCTAATTGAACATTAACTACTACAACTTATTTTATTCTTTCTTTTTATTAAATTTCTATTTTAAAATGCAAAATGTATATTTTTATTCTTACACTATTTCACACAATTCCACATATTACAACCTGCTACCACCTGATAACGATGAAAACCTTCTGATAATTCTGATGATGATAATTCTGCATAAAACTTGTAAGCAGTAGGGAGTTCGGTTAAGTCTGACACAAGGCCGAACCAAGAAACATTAACCATCTCTCTACGGTACAAAATAAGCCAAACGTGCATGAAGGAGTATATTTTAGTCAGAATAGTAAATTTCTAGCCGTCATCAAGGAAAATGTATCAGCAAAAACCGAGAAATTGAGAAAGGAAAGTTGTTTTCTTTTTCACAAAGGAGGTGTGGTGATACGGAGCAAAAGCGATGGACCGGATGTTTGCGCTTTCACGACCAAAAAGCAAATGACCAAAAGTCGTCCGTGCGTAAAAATTTATTAAATATTAAATTTCCAGTTTGCGAGCCTACGCGAATTTTATTTATCAGCCAATGGGAAGCCCAGAACCAAATACAAGCGTGAAATCCCAAATGATCTGCTGTGATCCAAAATGAAGATATAAAAAGCGGATACAGAGAGCTTCGACAGGCAGACCGACTCGAGGAGAAGAGAGTAATTAGTATCTCCCTTGACCTAAGTCAAGCGGCTACTATGCCCGCCTCCGCTCATCTCTCGTTCCTTTTTCCCTGCCTCAAAAACTACTTACTGACCTAAGGAGCATATACATCAAAGACATTCTTTATTTACACGCTCCCTAATTCCTATGCATTAATTCTCTTTCAGCATTTTATTGCCATGACCATTTTAACCTCCGTTGGACCTATACTTCAAATATTACTTCAATTGTAAAAACATTAATTGATATGTGCATATATAAAATGTTATTTTATACTCAAATTGCCTTTCTTGATTTGTAATCATTTTATGACTTATAGTGGGCTATCTACAACAAGGCCAAATTACGTTAACCTGCAACAGTATACAACTACCCTTCACTAGAACGGACACCCACTAACAAACAATAAAAGAATAGGTAAGCAGCCCCTATAAAGGTGAGGTCGCTATTTTGACAAAGCTTGAGAAGAAATCTTAAATTCGTAAATGTCTTAGTTAAAGTTTTACAACTTGACACCTTTGACGATATCTGGTTATGCAAAATTCAATTTATTGCAAACCAATTCAAAAAATTTTGCGTATATCAAAGGTTTATGTCATGATCTACAAGTGGCCCAATTTTGGTTGAAATCGGACCAAGGGTTTCGGAGGAGTAGGGTTCGTTAGAATGGAGACACACAGACAGACAGACAGACAGACAGACAGACAGACAGACAGACAGACAGGTAAACAGGTAGACAGACATACAGACATATCCATTTTTATAAATATAGATTTCCTGCTATAAATAAGTAATACTTGAGTAAATCAGATTTATTTAACATTAAATTTGCTATTTTTCAAAAAATAATATGTCACTGATGTATATTTTATTTTTGCAAGATTTTTAAAACCGAGAATTTTGTTTACAAATGTGTCGATCGCTTAGAAATGTTCGAGAAATTAAAAGACAAAACAAAACAAAACAAAAAAAAAATGAAAAAATTTAGATTCCATTCAGTATAATTTGTGTTTGAAAAACACCAGAGTATTTTGCTTACTGCAAGTAATAAATCTAACCATTTAACTTTCAATTAAAACCAAAATAAAATTTTCAAGAAAACTTTCTTACTTTATTTTTTGGTGGTACGTATATATATATATATATATATATATATATATATATATATATATATATATATGCGATGGATAAATTATCTCCACTTGGTATTTTTAATTTTGCGCATGCGCGTTGTTTGATTTTGATTTTTATCAACTGCATAGTGTAGTAGGAGTCAGTTGGGTATTATCTGTGATGAAAAGACCACAATGACGCAATTGATTCCACCATAAATCTGAATACAGTAAGCTGTACTGCTTGCCATTCACACCGGAAGCTCTAAAACGAATATTCTAGATTACTTGGATATCAATCTGAAGACAGTGCAAAGGATTCGGAAAGAGTTGGATGAATCTAATGGTGATTACGAAGGTGTTTGGAGAGATGACGTTATGCCTTCATTCATCTTCCCAATGGGCGTCAAACTCAACAGAGAGGGCTGATTCAAGTGCCTTGAGTAGGTAGGGCTGGCTCAAGAAGATGGCTACTGGAACGCTCTGTCTGACAACCGGACTCTGCACCATGCCACACAAACAGAAGAACCTAGTCATTGCTGTCAGACAATTTCTGTGACCGCATCGCACCGTATATCTAGCCACCTCTCTAGACTGCAATATGTTTCATTATTATGTATGGGGTGCAGTTGAGCAAGAGATCACTAAAACTCCTTGTAACACCAAAAGATGAAGGCAAGGATTATGGCAGCATTCACCAACTTAAACAAGGAGAACTTTCAGAAGAGTTACTGTCGTGGACCCGGTAAGGGTCCAGCAAGAAATAATACAACAACCAAAATAGCAAATAACGATATATATATATTAAACATAGCAAATTAAAAATTCTTGGAACTTTTATTATGTATGTGGTACAATTGAGCAAGAGATCACTAAAACTCCTTGAAGGTGTTTGGAGTGATCATTAGTGATGACGGTATTATGCCTCTATTCATTTTCCCACGGGGTCGCAGAATCAACACTACATCAAGTGCTTTGAGGAAGTAGTGATGCTCTGGGTCAAGAGGGTGACTGCTAGAAGATCCATTGCCTGGCAACAGGACTCTCCACTATGCCACACAAGCAGGAGAGCCCAGTCATGACTGTCAGACTATTTCTGTGACCACATCACTCCATACATCTGGTCATCTAGATATCCAGACTTACAACCCCCTTGATTATAGTAGCCTGGCATTTATTAACAGAATTTTGATCTGAAATTTTCACTGCCTAATGTTTGTCTCATTTTATCTAGATTATATGCATTAAAAAAGAAAATGATGTTGAAAAATGAACATTTATTGAGTAAAGGAAATGCCTTTTTAATCACAAGGCTATAAACTTATTGATGAACATATGCAAAAAACCCCAAAAAAACCTGCGACCTTTCATTGGGAAATGAACTAAGTGACCTGACCTAGGTCAATTATTTTGCTACAGTAATTGTATATATCAAGAAAATGTAAATTAGTTTATTGATTTGTGTTTTTTCTTTTTTTTAAATTTTAGAAACCTGCTGAATGTTCTGGAAGATGCTACATGTTTAGATATTTAGATGGTAAGTTTCCAGATATTTAGATGTTAAGTTACCAGATATTTAGAAGGTAAGTTTCTGGATATTTAGAAGCTAAGATTCTAAATATTTAGAAGTTAAGTTTCTAAATACTTAGATGATAACTTTCTCGATATCAAAGACATTCAATCAAATAGAGATTGCACACACACACACACACACACACACACACACACACACACACACACACATACACACACACACACACATATATATATATATATTTCAAAGAAGTTTTTGTTGAAAAAATATCGATAACTTCTGTTTATCCAATTTTTTATTAAGGTTTTCAACATATTTCTGAATTAGTTGTTTTATATAATCAGTAAACTTTTCCAAGTTCACTCATATATATATATATATATATATATATATAATTTTATCTAGATTGCCGTTACAAATATCTATTCTAGATATGGGCACGTAAGTGTCTGTATGTGACGATTTTCTGGATGATTTTAAACATTAAATGTTCTATGGTTTTTGGGTCTGAGGAGCGGCTGATTAGCTGCGAAATATTTATTACCCATGGATTTGTAGAATATCCCAAAATTTTTTCAAGATTATATTACTTTGTTAAATTTAATAAATGATGAGCTGTGATACAGCAAAACAGGCTTGTATATGAATGACTAATATATATATATATTTAGTGTATCGAGGCAGCAAATAATTTTCTAAACATATACTGTTAAATATAAAAGACAATGAATGTCTATTATGTTTAATCATGAGCCGTTCTAAACGTCGTATTTTGGCTTTAATTTCAGTTGAAATCTCTGAAGACGGCTCATGTGAGCCGAAAGCTTAGAATCAAATAAATAAAAAATTATCCAAATGTTGGAGAATTTTTGTCTTTATTTTCAACTGAAATTAAAGCCAACATGCGACGTTTAGAATGGCTCATGATTAAACATAATAGACATTCATTGTCTCTTATATTTAACAGTATATATATGAGGTTTCTCCAACTTCCCTCCTCTTTCTACTGATGTGCCATCTTCACCAATCATTTTATTAATGTAGTTACAACTCATTCACTTTTATCTTGTCAAAGAATTTGCATAATCAAAGAACTGCGGTGGAATCAAATTCAATAATTGTTTTGTTGTTTTCAGATAAACTACTTCCCGTCATTCCGAAACTGAAATCAAAATTTATTTCTGCCACTGCAATTCAGTTGTATTGGCTTGGATCATTTGATGGAAATGAAGTCACGTATTTGATCCAGGAAAAATTAAATAAAAAATGGATCGAAAATACACAGGTAAGGAAATAAGAATTTCATTCATTTATTCATTTAGCACATATTTTTGCTGCTGTGGTCACCACTAACCTCCATCTCACAATTATTGTTTATTGTGACATTCAAGGAAGAGAATAGTACAATGGCTTGCTGGTTCCTTTAACACTGGAGATGTTTGAACCACCTCGTCCGTCCTTTCAGAAGTTAAAAAGGCAAGACCTACAGGGCAGTAGGTGTTTTGAATTCAGTGTTTTCCTAGACTGGTATATGGAAGCTATGCGTTGCCTAGACTACATGTCACCAACCCAAGCTGTACCAACAAGACCCAAAGAAATACATTTGGGTCTCCCAGCTTGGATGCAGGAATTGCTGGAAAGTTGTTAGTGTTGACAGTCAACCACTTTTGGGGTTCCTCACTGCGTTTTCTGTCTCGATTTATATTTTCAATTTCGCGCATGTCGATTACACAGCATAGTAGGGTCAGTTGGGCACCGTCTGTGAGAAAAAGAGCATCATGACGCAAATTAACTCCGTCACAGAACTGGAAACAATATGCTGTACTGCCTGATATTCGTGCCGGAAACGTCAATATGAATATTTCAGAGTGTTCGGTGGTCAATCTGTAGGCAGTGCGGAGGATTCGGAAAGAGTTGGATGAGTCTAATGGTGATTACGAAGGAGTTTGGGGAGATGACGTTATGCCTTCATTCATCTTCCCAATGGGCGTCAAACTCAACAGAGAGGGCTGATTCAAGTGCCTTGAGTAGGTGGGGCTGGCTCAAGAAGATGGCTGCTGGAACACCCTGTCTGGCAACCGGACTCTGCACCATGCCACACAAACAGAAGAACCTAGTCATTGCTGTCAGACAATTTCTGTGACCGCATCGCACCGTATATCTAGCCACCTGTCTAGACTGCAATATGCTTCATTATTATGTATGGGGTGCAGTTGAGCAAGAGATCACTAAAACTCCTTGTAACACCAAAAGATGAAGGCAAGGATTATGGCAGCATTCATCAACTTAAACAAAGAGAACTTTCAGAAGAGTTACTGTCGTGGACCCGGTAAGGGTCCAGCAAGAAATAATACAACAACCAAAATAGCAAATAACGATATATATATATTAAACATAGCAAATTAAAAATACTTGAAACTTTGTTGGTAGAACGATAAATACGGGTAAGGTGGTAATAGTAGGACTGGGACTCACAATGGTAGTACGGTAGCAGTCTTTGCTATCTCACTCTCTCCTCTCTCTCTGCCTATCGCTGCTTTTCTGCACCCACCTCTTGTGAGGGGAAGTATATGTAGTAGATTGAATATGGGTTAGGTAGTCATAGTAGACCTGGGACTCACAGTGGTAGTATTGTAGCAGTCTTGGCTACCTTACTCTGTCTCTCCTCTGTCTCTGCTTATCGCTGCTCTTCTGCTACTATCTCTTGTGAGGGGAAGTATATGTAGTAGATTGAATACGGATTAGGTAGTAATAGTAGAACTGGAACTCACAATGGTAGTACGGTTGCAGTCTTGGCTATCTCACTCTGTCTCTCCTCTGTCTCTGCCTATCACTACTTTTCTGTTACCACCTCTTGTGAGGGGAAGTGTATGTAGTAGATTGAATATGGGTTAGGTAGTAATAGTCGAACTGGGACTCACAATGGTAGTACGGTAGCAGTCTTGGCTATCTCACTGTCTCTCCTCTATCTCTGTCTATCGCTGCTTTTCTGCTACCTCCTCTTGTGAGGGGAAGTATATGTAGTAGATTGAATATACGGGTTGGGTAGTAATAGTAGAACTGGAACTCACAATGGTAGTACGGTAACAGTCTTGGCTACCTCACTCTATCTCTCCTCTGTCTCTGCCTATTGCTGCTTTTCTGCTACCACCTCTTGTGAGGGGAAGTGTATGTAGTAGATTCCGTTGAATAGGTGATGCCACCATGACAGTTACAATAAATTCCGAAGTCATCTTGAAGCCAATTTCGATTTTATTGAATAAATTTACTTTTTAGTATTTAAAGATATTTTGCATAATTTTGGTAAATGTATCTGTTAAAATGAGATGTCAATGTTATTTTTCAATTTTGTATCATTTAGAAGACAATTCATCCATCGCACCCTGTATATTCATCGTCTTCTCTGATTGTCTGTCATCTTTGGTGTTTTCACATAAACGTGCAGTATTTATTGTTTAGAATGTATTGTTTGATTTTACATTGTCGATTAATGTCACATTGTCGATTAATGTCACATTGTCGATTTATTGTCAGAGTTGTGATAAAATGCAATTAATAATTAAGAAGAAAGAAAGAAAATTTAAATTAAATATTAATTAATAATGCTTTAATTAATAATAACAAAGTATATTTAAGAAAGAATAACTAATAAAATCATGTGTACAGATTTCACGAACTTTGCTGACAAAACTTGGAAAGTTGCTTACATTTTTATGAGAAGAAATGGTCTTTTTATGTTCAGTTGTATCTGTTTTGATTAAACATATTGTAAAATTTCTTTGCAATCATATTTTTATCCTCAATCGTCCATAAATTTTGTTTACTTTTTGTGAATTTTAAAACTAATTATTACTTCCCAGTCACCTTCATTGCTTAACAATATACTTCGATATAGTTTTCAAATCTTATTTACTTCATTTTTAATGATGAACTACAAGTTTGTATTGGATTAAGATATGGAGAAGCTAGGGCTCATTTGGTATCCTGAAAACTTGCTTTTTACGATGGGAGACAATAGAGAATTTTGCAGAATGTGAAGAAGCGTCTGGCATGATCATACTCTTTTTGCTTGTGACCTGCACTAGAGAAAAATATAATAATTGTCTGCAATTGTCATCCATGTTTATTGTTGATAACGCTCACTGCAAGCATTTCTTCATTTCGCAATTGTTGTCATCTAAGTCGTGTTGGTTGATTATTTTCACGAAAGACCGAACCACAATCCCAGCCATTAGATCCAACCAATGTAGCTCGGTATTCATCCATGTAATTACCATTCAGTAATCAGTTTTCATGTACTTTATCAACCAACTTAAACGTTTCTCTTTGCGACGTTTACTTAACACTTGTAATTTGCTTGTATTAAGACCACCATAAAAAAAGAGTCAAAAGTTATCTCCCCTTGACCATTCAAGAGAGTCCGATCCCCAGCCAATAGGTGCATGCTGGGAGAGATGGGGGGGATTCCGGCGGAAGCCCAGTAAGATGGCCTGCAGTACTTTGCTAGGCTCTCCATAACCACATCCTTATTCAACATCCCCAACTGTCCGCTGTACTCATGTTTCCGCAATAATAAATTCCCTAGTTATTTCCAATACTCGGCGAGTGTGTCATTTTTCCATTATCGTTTTATTTTGTCATGTTAAAAAGATAACAGCTTGCTTTCATGCGTTTAACCAATCTTTCTAATATTCTTCCTAATCTTTCTCTGTTAATAATCACAAAGTCATTTTCAAGTATTTTCTCGCTTGTCAAACGCCTTCTCTTGCTTTTTAACCATTTCATTGTTCATTTTTCTCCTTTTCTTTTTGTGACAGTTTTTTTTTCTTGTTCTTATTTTATCAAAGCTTTCAGTTTCATTTTTATTCATTTTCTGATCTCTGGTCACTTTTGCCAATTTTTAAAAATCGATTTCACTCCAGGCAAGGCATTAAAGCCACTAAGACACAAGAGCTCACTGGGAGCGGAAGAATTAGAAACCGAAACATTACTAATGTCAGTGAGTCAGTTAAGTGCCATACGTGATACACGCTTGGGCGATCATGTCTCGAATGAGTCATGACTGACTGGGCAGAAGATTATCCCGCAGTAGGTTGCCATTGCTTTCTGCAGTAGACTGGTTGCCGACCAAAGCTATAGAACCCAAACTATCCTGCCATTTAGCTCATAGCTGGAATGAAAAGCGATGAATTATAATATATCGTTATATAAATAAGTAGTAATTAGTAAGGGTCAGTTTATTACTTCATAACAATAGAAAACCGATCCCCCACTTTATGCCCAATAAAAGTTTTAATTGTTTTCAACTATTATATTCAGTCAATCAGTTAAGTGTCATACATGATACACGCTTGGACGATCATGTCTCGAAAGAGACATGACTGACTGGGCAGAAGATTATCCCGCAGTAGGTTGCCATTACTTTCTGCGGTAGACTGGTTGCCAGCCAAGGTTATAGAACCCAATTTGTCCTGTTATTTAACCCATAACTAGAAAGAATAGACGGATTAATACCTTTCCTAAGGGTATTTGGGCGAAATTAAATGCAACGAATTCAACTGGAATTTGAACTCGGCTCCCCGATTTCTCATTCCGATATCCACTGCACCACAACACAAATCCTAATGCACGAGAAGAAAAGAAGTAATTAGTTAGACAGTAGATAGTAGCTGACATTGCATTTAAATTTTTGAAGATTAAACCTGGCTAGAGAGCATGGAACTGGAAGGGAGTTTCACAAGTGTGAAGTAAGAAAAAAGAAACTTAGTATAGAATTTACAGTTACATCTAAGCAACTCAATTGTACATTGATGAAATTTCAATGCCAGCTTAAATTTACAATGTTTAGGTATCATAGCAAAGAGATCGTCCAAATAATTACCATGAAAGTATTTATAGAAAAGAAACAGTGTGGCATCTTTACAACGGTGGGAAAGTGACTGAAGCCGGGTCACCAGATCAGGACCAATAATATTACTGATTCTTCTCTCGATTTTATCAAGGAACTTATGGTAAATACCAGGGGCACTGGACCATATGTGGCAGCAATATTCGAAGAATGGGCAATTGGTAGACTTATAGCTATGCATGATAGATTCTGGAGAGAAATATTGTTTCGCAGGACACAGTGAACCAACTTTCTTAGTCGCTGACCTAGCATCTCAGAAATATATACAGATCTTGGAGAAGGCCGGGTTAAACAATGGCCGAAACAAAAAACATAAAGAAGAGGACAACAGACCGAAGAATGTAAGTAGTGTAAATAATTACAATACTTCATTTCAGAAATATGGACAGATTTTGAAAATGAATATTGCAACAAATATGGGGGCAGCAGTCCAAACACTTTAAATATTGTAAATAATTACCTAGTCTCTGAAATATAGACAGATATTAAAGGTGAATATGGTAACAAAGATGAGGACAACAATCCGAACAATATAGATAGTGTAAATAATTACAATACCTTATCTCAGAAATATAAACAGATATTGAAGGTGAATATGGCAACAAAGATGAGGACAACAGTCCGAACACTAAATATTGTAAATAATTACGATACATCGTCTCAGAAATATAGACAGATATTGAAGGTGAATATGGCAACGAAGATGAGGACAACAGCCGAACAATATAAATAGTGTAAATAATTACAATACCTCGTCTAAGAAAAATAGACAGATTCTGAAAAAGTCCGGATCATACAATGGTCGAAACATCATAAATATGACAATAAAGATGAGGACAACACCCCGAAAGATGTAAATAGTGTAAATAATTGGAATACCTCATCTCAGAAATGTAGATAGAGTTCCCGTTCTTTAAACTTTTCTTTTTGTTACAAACTCAGTCAATCGTATTCTCAACAGTCGTTGGTGGAATCACATCTTTGTTTATTTAAGTTTGTTCTCCATTTATAATTCTAGAATTCATTGCTATTATAAAACTGAAGAAATTACATAGTTACCCTTTGAATCCTTTAACACAATTTCCACAAAGCAACTTTTGTTTTTTCTGTCACCATGGATTGCTGTGTTACACTTGTCATAATGCCTGTTAATACGCTACAAAAAAAACAAAAACAAAACAAAACAAAAAAAACAGAGCTGAATTTCCCTAACAATTTTTTTATGTCCCCATTGCATAATTCATATCGTGCATTGTCCCTTTTGCTAACTACCATGAATTCTTACGCTTAACAAAACAATACACTTTCTTTCAGATATGCAACATTTTAATGACTTCTTTAGTTCTCTACTGAATTACGTACTTCACCATCAGCTCGTAATTTTCTATTTGGAAGATATTTATTAAAAAAAGAAGTTTTTTAGAAATATTTTTATTTGTCTATACTTCTGAGATGAGGTATTATTTACATTAAAGGGGATAAAAGTGTTGGTTAGATCCAGTGACTTGCCCCAAAGAGTTGTGAGTTCAATAGCTGGCTACAGCAGTGGTTAAAAAATAACTCAAAGATGAGTTAAAGAAAGACAATTACAATTCGGAAGTGGCATGGAACATAGAATGAGAATGATTGAAATAAAGGGTTTTGTTCAAAATTCCATGATTTTAAAGAAGGCCGGAGAGAACAGCGGCCGAAACGTTATGAATATGGCAATAAAGATGAGGACAACAGTCTGAACAATGTCAATAAAGAAATATTTCTGTGGTATACAAAGTAATTTTTTGACTCATGGTATTAATTGTTACATTCATTTTTAAAAACAAAAGAATCATTTTAATGACCAGAATGTGTTAACAATATACTCTTCTATGAATTGAAATAGAAAGGTAGATGAATCAGTCAGTTAAGTGTCATACGAAAGAGACATGACTGACTGGGCAGAAGATTATCCCGCACTAGGTTGCCATTGCTTTCTGCGGTATACTATCTGGCTAGTAATTAATGGGGGATCAGTTTATTACTTCATAACAACATAAAACAGATCCCCCACTTTATGCCCAGTAGAAGTTTTAATTGTTTTCAACTATTATATTCAGTCAGTCAGTTAAGTGCCATAGGTGATACACGCTTGGGCGATCATGTCTCGAAACAGACATGACTGACTGAGCAGAAGATTATCCCGCAGTAGGTTGCCATTGCTTTCTGCGGCAGACTAGTTGCCAGCCAAGGCTATAGAACCCAATCTGTCCTGCTATTAACCCATAACTGGAGGGAAGAGACGGATTAATACCTTTCCTAAGCAAGGAATTCAACTCGGCTTCCCGATTGCACTGCACCACAACGCACATCCCTAGATGAATAATTTATTTAAATTATTAATTTATTACTCATGATCAACTTTAATCGATAACGTATAAATAAACATTATTTAAATATTTATGAAGTTTTTTGTTATCTCCCTTAAACTTTGTTCCATCATCCATTTACTGATGGGTTGGTTTCGCTTTGTTTTCCACTGTTCCTCTTGCCTTCACTCTGTCCTGTGAGTAACAAACTTACACATGGTGATCAATTTGGGCCTGTCATTGTGGGTACCTCTATAGCGGGTTATCCATTCTTTTCCAGTTTATAGTGGAGAGTCCGTTCTAGTGAAGGGTAGTTGTGTATTGTTAAAGATTGACGGAATTTGGCCTCGTTCTAGATAGCCGACTATAAGTCGTAAAATGATTATAAATCAAGAAAAGCAAATTGAGTTGAAAAATAACATTTTATATATACACATATCAATTAAGGTTTTTACAATTAAAGTAATACTTGAAGTATAGGTCCAACGGACGTTAAAATGTTCATGGCAATAAAATGCTGAAAACAGAATTAATGCTAAGGAATGTGGGAGCGTTGTAAGTAAGGAATGTCTTTGATGTATTCGCTCCTTGGGTCAGTAAGTAGTTTTGAGACAGCGAAAGATAATATGAGAGGGGTAAGGAAGGCGAACATAGTAAACCGCTTGACTTGGGTCAAGGGGGCTACTAATTACATTCGTCTCTCTCGAGTCTGGGTCTGTCTGTCTCGGTCTGTCTGGCGATGCTTTCTGTATCGGCTTTTTATTTCGACTTTTTGGATCGCAGGTGATCATTTGGGAATTCATATCCGTATTTGATTCTGGGCTTCCCGTTGGCCGATAAATAAAATTCGCGAAGGCTCGCGAATTGGAAATTTAAGATTTAATTAATTTTTAGTTTTCAACCGGAACATCTGCACGAAGTCAACTGCGCACCGACGAGTTTTGGTCATTTGCTTTTTGGTCGTGAGTGTGCAAACATCCGGTCCATCGCTTTTGCTCGGTCGGTATCACCACACCTCTGCTCATTTTCGATACTTACGTTTTAAATTGATTTTTTTTAAAAATAGAAATATTTTGAAGCTTTAATTTTAGCTTAATTCCTCATTTTGTACCCTAGAAATTTTTTCAACTGTCTCTTCCTGATATTAAGTAGAAATATCTTTTTTGTTTCTATTTTCTTTAAAACTTTGTTGTTGTTCAAACTTTGCTTAAATTTTGGAAGACAACTTTCTCTGTACCAACGTGTCTTCGGATTTCGATGTCACATTTTAAAACACTTTCCAGGTATTTAAATTGTTGTACTTGTTTTATTTTCTTGTCCAATTTGTAATTCAGACTCTTCTCTTTGGTAAGAAGCATTCAGTTTATGTTTTGTTATTTCTTCTCATTTTCCTTCTCTATGCAGTGGCATTTAAAGGGGGTGTGGGAGCGATAGGCCGGTGGCCCCGGGCGGCATTCTTTGGGCGCCATTCCCTGGGTCGGCACTTCCGATGGGGTATATTATTTTTGTTTTTCTTTAGTAAATACACCGAAAATTAGATTTTAAAAATAAATAAAATAGTTTTTAATTTCAGCTTTAAAATGCATATATTTGGCTGCTGGTAATTTGGCTAAAACATCTAAAGAACTTTTTAGATAGGATTCAAATGACACCAGCGTGTTTTAAAAATGTCTGGCGGTGGGGACGAACCCTACTTACACATGGTGATCAATTTGGGCTGGTCATAGGTACCTCTACTCATTTTCGATACTTAAGTTTTAAACAGTGTTTTTGAAAAAAAAAGTTGTCTTGAAGCTGTAATTTTAGCTTAATTGAAAGCTAAATGATTAAATTTACTATTTCCAGTAAGTAAAATACCCGGGTCCATTTCAAACAGAAATTATATTCATTGAAATCTAAAATTTTGAAATTTTTAACAATTTTTCAATTTTTCGGCCATTTTTTGAGCGATTGGCACATTTGTAAACAAAAGTTAATTCTCAGTTTTAAAAATCTTGCAAAAATAAAATATTCATCTGTGACACGTTATTTTTGGAAAATTTGCAAAGTTAAAGTTAAATTAATCTGATTTAAAACTAATATTACTTTTTTATGGAATGAAATTTACAATAAATGTATTTCTTAATCACCGTGGTCTGACTCGCTGACCTTTCAAGTAGGCGATGACAGTTCTTGTCATAAATCAGTTTACACATCTAGATGTATGGTAACCAGAAATGACATAACATAACATAAGTGAACGTTTCGTACAGGGAACAACAGTTGCAACACGTGACCTTTTAATGATAAGTCTCTAATAAGTTTTCATAGTGAAAAAAAATGTGCAGTTTAACTTAAACAAATTCAAAATTATTTTAAACGTCTTAATTCTAAATGAGTTGTATTAAGCTTTTCAATTTTTGATTTGTAAATATATTGTTTATTTAATAAATTAATAACCGTAGACATTGTCTGGAAGAAATTTAAAAGATGTTTGAAACTTTATAAATCATCATAATTAGCAAAGAAAAAATGAAAACATTTCTTATAAAAATTCATTATTTATTGAAAATGTTTCTCTTCTTCACAATATGATATCCTTAATATATATTATTTATAAAATCAATTAAAACTTTATCTAAATTAAAAATGGAGTAGTTTTAATATATATATATATATTTTGTGCTGTTAGTTCTAAAGTAAGTTATTAAAACTAAAACAACATGAAAGGAAACTAAACCCAAGATACATTTACACATTTATTACAGGCCAAATAGTCAACAAATATAAGACAAAAACATTTACATCAATCGGAAATATTTAGAGTTTATAAGACTCACCAAAAGGTGGTGGAATTAGTGTTCTTGTAGCTCAACTCATGTTGGAAATTTTCAACGCTACCGTTCACCTCCTTGTCCAAAGGCTCACCCTCAATCCTACACTGCCCAAGGGCAGATTACCCCTTTCCGGTCCTTTTTATTTTTTGTCCCCACAGTGCTATTCGGAATAGATTTTCGGAAATGTGGTTGCGTAGAAAAAAAGTTACATGATTTACATTCCCCAAAGATTCCTGCATTTAACTTATAAAAACAAAAACAAAACAAAAAACAAAAACAAAAAAAAAACAAAAAAAAACTGGGAATCAATATTGAGTTTCTAGAAATTTCTAGAAATTTCATGCAATTAATTAGAGAGCGGGAATAACAGATGTAAAAATAATATGTTTACCAAGATTTTCTGAAAATGATAATTGCATAATTAACTTTATCAATTTGTGAAGAATTCCTGAAAGTTTCATTAAAATCAGACAATTTTTTTTATTTTTGTAAGAATTTCTAAATTAATGCGTCTTTCAAAGCCAAAGAGATAACTTGTGTAATATTACGTTTGCCATAGTAGTAATCTCTAATCATCGGGTGAATCGCTGACGCAAAAAAAAAAAAAAAAAAAAAAAAATTAACCAAACTTTCGAACGTGTTAGAAAGGATTAAAATTAAAAAAAATAATGACAACTAAGTTTGATATTTTCTCTTAATAATAAAACAAAAATTTTTATGATATCCAACGGAGAATCTGTAATGTGATCGATACCGACTTGGCAGCTCGGCTGCAGACGTTCTCTCACCGGCGTGACGTGGTTTCCCTGTGCCTCTTCTATAAATACTTTCACGGCTTCTGCTCCATTGAACTTAGATCACTGGTGCCCCCTAGGTATGAATTTACAAGAGCTACTATATTAGCAACTAGGTCCTACTCTTTTACAGTGAAACCGATAAAATGTAACCGTTATTTCTACTCTAACAGCTTCTTTTCTCGCACTTCACGCCTGTGGAATTCCCTTCCATATACTTGCTTCTCAGACAGCTACAATCTCCAGGAATGCAAATGTAAGGTCAATAGACATTTTCTATTTTACTAACTCGCATCCATTCTCACAAGCTCTTTTTTCCTCTACTCCACCCCCATCCTCGGTATTCTCATCCGTCTATTACCCTCCTCCTGACATTTCCTATAACTAACCCCTCTTTCTCATCACTTTCTCCTATGTAACCCCCTGTGCAACAGTGGCAGTAGAATACCTTGCTTGGGGTGCGATGATTAAAAAAACAAAACAAAACAAAGCAAAAAAAAAAACAAAAAAAACAACAACTCAGTTTTTATTAACTTTAAAGCTCTTTAAAACTATGCTACGCTGTTTTTTTTTTTCGGTGAATGAGTAGAGGAACCTAGTCTTATTTAAACATTCCCTTTAATTGATTGTGATGAACATTTGTTAACAATGGATCTGTCCAGAACAGAATAAACCAAGTATACCGTTACGATATTGTTTGGGGTAGGGTAGGGTAGAGGACACTAGTGACGATCTTCTCCCCAGGCGCTACCAGACCTTGACCCCGAGCTGTATTAGACCACTGCACACCACTGCCTCTATCTTCTGTAGGAGTTTTTCTAGCTTTTTTCTGTGTCTGTTTTTAACACTGTGTCATCTTCATATCTTTTGTTGTTAAGATTTTGGCCACCGATTATGAATTCTAATATGACTTTTAAATTCTTTTCAGAATCGCCAAACGTTCGGTCAGAAGACACATCCTTGTCTTACAACCGTTTCTATTTTTTATATTTGCTGAATTCATTTTCTATCATTGTGTGTGTGTGTGTGTGTGCTTTACTGCTAGTATCAGTAAGTTAAGTGCCATACGTGATACACGCTTGGACGATCTTGTCTCGAAAGAGACATGACTGACTGGGCAGAATATTATCCCGCAGTAGGTTTCCATTACTTTTTGCGGTAGACTGGTTGCCGACCAAAGCTATAGAACCCAATCTATCCTGCTTTTTGGCCCATAGCTGGAGTGAGACCAGATGAATTATAATATATAATTATATTAATAATTAGTGAGGGATCAGTTTATTACTTCATAACAATAGAAAACCGATCACCCACTTTATGTCTAGTAGAAGTTTAAATTGTTTTCAACTATTATATTCAGTCAGTCAGTTAAGTGCCATACGTGATACATGTTTGGACGATCATGTCTCTTTCGAGACATGACTGACTGGGCAGAATATTATCCCGCAGTAGGTTGCCATTGCTTTCTGCGGTAGACTGGCTGCCGACCAAAGCTATTGAACCCAATCTATCCTGCCATTTAGTCCATAGCTGGAGTGAGAAGAGATGAAATATATCACTCTATAAATAAGTAGTAATTAATGGGGGATCACTTTATTACTTTATAACAATAAAAAACCGACCCCCCACTTTATGCCCAGTAGAAGTTTTATTTGTTTTCAACTATTATATTTAGTCAGTCAGTTAAGTGCCATACGTGAAACACGCTTGGGCGCATCATGTCTCGAAAGAGACATGACTGATTGGGCAGAAGATTATCCCGAAGTAGGTTGCCATTGTTTTCTGCGGTAGACTGGTTGCCGACAAAGGCTATGGAACCCAATCTGTCCTGTTATTTAATCCATAACTGGAAGGAAGAGACGGATTAATACCTTTCCCAAGGGTAATTGCGCGTAAGTGAAGATAATGAATTCAGCTGGAATTCGATCTCGGCTCCCCAATTTCTCATTCCGAGCCGATATCCACTGCACCACAACGCACATTCTAGTATCAGTCAGTTAGTTAAGTGTCATACGTGATACACGCTTGGGCGATCATGTCTCGAAAGAGACATGACTGACTGGGCAGAAGATTATCCCGAAGTAGGTTGCCATTGTTTTCTGCGGTAGACTGGTTGCCGACCAAGGCTATAGAACCCAATCTGTCCTGCTATTTAACCCATAACTGGAAGGAAGAGACGGATTAATACCTTTCCCAAGGGTATTTGCGCGTAAGTGAATACAATGGATTCAACTGGAATTCGAACTCGGCGATGTCGGAGAAACTAAAATAAAACAAATAAAGAAATTTCAATAGCTTGGAAGCGTGCTGACAGAGGATGGAAAGTGTGATGTTAAGCTCCCAAGACGCATTGACATGGTTCAATGACGCATTTTAAAAGCTAACCAGAAAGACACTGACAATCTCATTGGAAACAAAGAAGAGAGTGTTGGATTGCAGTATGATGCCTGTCCTTCTGTATGGCAGTGAATGTTGGGCGGTCTCCTTAAGGCTGAAGGAGAGGCTTGAAGCAGCAGAAGTATGGTTTTACAGAAGGATGCGGAGGATAACATGGAACGAGCACGTGACTAACGA
Source organism: Ascarosepion bandense (assembly GCA_037127315.1). NCBI lineage: Eukaryota > Metazoa > Mollusca > Cephalopoda > Sepiida > Sepiidae > Ascarosepion > Ascarosepion bandense. Next base: position 1,681,164 of record JBBBDQ010000926.1, read on the forward strand.
CGAGGCGTTGGAGAGGATGGAAACCAGCAGAAAACTCATAATTAACATAAGGAAGAGTCATATGAGGTTTCTGGGACATGCAATGAGGAAGGAGGGCCTGAAGAAGTCAATATTCACAGAACTAAGAGAGAGAGAGAGAGAGAGAGAGAGAGAGAGAGAGAGAGAGAGAGAGAGAGAGAGAGAGGCCTGAGCAAATGGATGGTAGCGCGGGGTTTTTGAGAGGTACCAAGAGGAATAATTTTGAGAGCGACAAGATATCAAGTCAAATGGAAATTCATGATCGCCTACGTCCTGAAGGGGCACGGCGCAGGAAGAAGAAGAAGAAAAGATAGGTTTTGAATTATCTTAATATTCTTCCCAAATATGTCCAATTAACTTGTCTAAGAGAAAGAAATCTCTTACATGAAAACCTCTACACCTACTCTGTGTAAAATAATAGGGTAGGTTGAACTCCCTAACTTTGATAGGTAATCTTCTTAGAGATGGTGTTTCTATAAAAACACTGAGTTTTCAATATTCTAAACTGGTTGGTGTTCGTATAGCTGTAAAACTCAATTTAATATTTTATGATGGTTTAATTACAGAGTAATTAGGAAAACCCGGTCCAACCCATGTTATAGATCTATCTAATTGGAGTATATAGATCTATCTATCGCCCGGTTCACACTCCACCCATGTCTATTGAACAGGTTAAGAGGCTCATCTCTTGTTCCCTGTTTAGAATGTGGTTTCCGGCTTTCTCTTTTCCAATCTTCTCACTTTGTTTTTTTTTTTCAATTGGAGTAGATAGACTGAACTATCGCCCGGTTCACACTCAACCCACGCCTATTGAACAGGTTAAGAGGCTCATCCCTTGTTCCCTGTTTAGGATGTGGTTTCCGGCTTTCTCTTTTCCAATCTTTTCACTATTACGTAGCCCCCTGCACATCAGTGGCGTTACCGCCTTGCACGGGGTGATACGATTAAAAAAAAAACAAAAAAAAACAGACATTAAACGATGATGGTGACGACGACGATGACGACGACGATGATGATAAAATGTCTTTGTGACATGCATTAAAAAGTTAAAGGGGAATAACTCTATTTACACTATTTATAATAGTTCAAGGGAGATAATTAGAATACGGGTGCAAGGGACATAATTCAAACATTTACATTTTGGAATTTCGAATAAAAAACTATATTAAAATAAATAAATAAAATTGAACCCGGCTACTTATATTTGAACCAGAAGTCATAAATAGCCGAACATCTTTATTTTAATTTAGAGCTGAGAAAGTTATGGTTGGTGATTTATTTACAGCCAGAGGAGGTTCATCTTTGTTGACTTTAGCCTCGTGTTTTCCTTGGTCTGGTTGCAGGTTTTCATTCAAATCCGAAATTTTTAGCTTTTTACGTCATTAACGCGATGTGATGATTTTGCCATTTTTTTTTTTTTTGATAAACCTCATTTCAAACTTTCCTGATCTACATTTGTATAACATTTTTTTTCTTTCTTTCTTTCTTTCTTTCTTTCTTAACAAATGCTAATGAATTTGAATTCATGGTGGTCTAGTTCAGTCATTGAACCATTGTCGAAGGATAAAATTTACCCATTATGACTTGACGATTGACTTTCAACTCTCTAGACTTTGTGACGTAACGGTTATTTTCACCGAAAATAGAATTTAGTTAAGTGAGTTCAAATTCTGTTCGATATTCTTCCATTTACTTCGCTCTTGGTAAAATCATGACTTTATCATTTTACTCTCTACTATGGATGAAATAGTAAAATAATATAAAGGCAACCAGTCTAAAAGAAGGACAAATTTAAATAAAAAAAAAAAAACGCTAAGAAGACAACGGTGTTAGATTTCTCAATATTTGATTGCTCAATAAATCCGACTTTACACATTTATATTCTTTCAGGAGCTAATGAAAAAAAAAATGATATTTACGAATTAACCAATTGAAAATCTCTTTCCATTAGATAATTAGTTTACAAATTTTTACCATATGCGGACGTAGTCTAGGACCAAAACATTAATGCAGCATCTCATTGATCAACCAGAAGACAGAAAAATATATTCAAAGTCTGTCTAGACATTCAAGAAAAATCAGACGACACACATCTATCACTCTTGACTTTTCTCTTTGACTTTTCTTCTTTCTCACAACTGTCGGACAACTAAAGAAAAAGAGGAACAAAGAATCAACATACAAATTTTACTGCTGTAGTATCCCATGCAAATTAGCCCGGCACTATTCAAGTAGTAAGTAGCTGAAAGGCCGGGTAGCAATCCATTGCGTCACACTTGACAAGGATAGCAAACGTCACAGCTTTGTTACGCACAGAGATACGTAACGATTATGACTAAACACAGAGATTAGTTGGACGATCCAGAGGACATTGAAGTGTGAAAGAGAGTTTTTGCGGTAGTAGAAGGACTCAAAGATGGAAAGAGGAGAGAATCAGATAATGGATTTGTTTTTGGCTACCGTGGGATGTAAGGCTTTAATGCGAATTTATACCATGTCTTATCCAAAGGAGTTGAAACAAACGACTTTCCAGGAAATTGTCAGAGTCATTACAAAGAATATTAAACGAAAGAAAAAAAAATGGTTATTACCAAAAGGACAAAGTTTCTGGAAGCAAAGTAGTAGCCAGAGAAGCCTGTGATGCAATACTTGCATAGGCATAAGGAGCGAGCTAAGTATTGCGAGTTCGAAAAGTTAAGAACGCAAGAAATGTCTGTGGAAGAAGAATTGATACTTCTAAGTTTCATTGGGGGATTATAAGACCAAAGTCATGAGCGAAAAATGTTGGGGTGCATGCAAAGTAGCGGAATGAATTTGAAAACAAGTGTAGAATTTTACAACGGTTTAGAGTTAATCAACCGAAAGAAGTGGTCGAAACGCACAGGATGAATACGACTCTAGTCAGAATGAAATGCAAATGTTGGGGAAGAATGCATGAAAAGGATAAATTCAAAGGTCAGGCGCGAGGAAAAATAGGCTCGAATTGCGGAAGAAAGAATCATTTTCATAATGTATGTATGGGAAGCAAGTAGAGAAAATGTGAAAAGTGAAAACGTCCTTCTTCTTCTGAAGAGAAAGGAGCCGGAATATTGGCATTAAATCCGGAAAATTTGCAGTAAATGCGAAAAAGAAAGATTGAGAGAATATTAATACAGCATCTCATTAATCAACCAGAAGACAGTAAAATATATTCAAAGTCTGACTAAACATTCAAGAAAATTAGACAACACACATCTATCACTTTCTCTTTCATGTTAACTTTTCTCCTTCTTGTTGGTATGAGAAGCAAGTAGGGTAAATGCGAAAAGTGAAAACGTCCTTCTCTTCTGAAGAGAAAGGAGCCGGAATATTGGCATTAAATCCGGAAAATTTGCAGTAAATGCGAAAAAGAAAGATTGAGAGAATATTAATACAGCATCTCATTAATCAACCAGAAGACAGTAAAATATATTCAAAGTCTGACTAAACATTCAAGAAAATTAGACAACACACATCTATCACTTTCTCTTTCATGTTAACTTTTCTCCTTCTTGTTGGTATGAGAAGCAAGTAGGGTAAATGCGAAAAGTGAAAACGTCCTTCTCTTCTGAAGAGAAAGGAGCCGGAATATTGGCATTAAATCCGGAAAATTTGCAGTAAATGCGAAAAAGAAAGATTGAGAGAATATTAATACAGCATCTCATTAATCAACCAGAAGACAGTAAAATATATTCAAAGTCTGACTAAACATTCAAGAAAATTAGACAACACACATCTATCACTTTCTCTTTCATGTTAACTTTTCTCCTTCCTGTTGGTATGAGAAGCAAGTAGGGTAAATGCGAAAAGTGAAAACGTCCTTCTCTTCTGAAGAGAAAGGAGCCGGAATATTGGCATTAAATCCGGAAAATTTGCAGTAAATGCGAAAACGAAAGATTGAGAGAATATTAATACAGCATCTCATTAATCAACCAGAAGACAGTAAAATATATTCAAAGTCTGACTAAACATTCAAGAAAATTAGACAACACACATCTATCACTTTCTCTTTCATGTTAACTTTTCTCCTTCCTGTTGGTATGAGAAGCAAGTAGGGTAAATGCGAAAAGTGAAAACGTCCTTCTCTTCTGAAGAGAAAAGAGCCGGAATATTGGCATTAAATCCGGAAAATTTGCAGTAAATCCGAAAAAGAAAGATTGAGAGAATATTAATACAGCATCTCATTAATCAACCAGAAGACAGTAAAATATATTCAAAGTCTGACTAAACATTCAAGAAAATTAGACAACACACATCTATCACTTTCTCTTTCATGTTAACTTTTCTCCTTCCTGTTGGTATGAGAAGCAAGTAGGGTAAATGCGAAAAGTGAAAACGTCCTTCTCTTCTGAAGAGAAAGGAGCCGGAATATTGGCATTAAATCCGGAAAATTTGCAGTAAATGCGAAAAAGAAAGATTGAGAGAATATTAATACAGCATCTCATTAATCAACCAGAAGACAGTAAAATATATTCAAAGTCTGACTAAACATTCAAGAAAATTAGACAACACACATCTATCACTTTCTCTTTCATGTTAACTTTTCTCCTTCTTGTTGGTATGAGAAGCAAGTAGGGTAAATGCGAAAAGTGAAAACGTCCTTCTCTTCTGAAGAGAAAGGAGCCGGAATATTTGCAATAAATGCGCAAAAGAAAGATCTATAGAATATAAGAATAAATGTTCATGTATTTAATATGCAGGTGGATATTGGTAACGAAATAATTTTAATACCAAAGAACTTTTGGATTAAGTTGGGACAATCTGAATTAAAAAAAAAAAAAACTATAACAGATTAAAGCGGTTTGATAGATCAACCATAAAGACAATGGGTTTATTTCAGCGTACCTTTGAAACTGGTACGCGATTTGAAGTAAATATAAATGTGGTGGTAGCATACCATAAGGAATATGGATTGTTAGGGATCGACCTATTAAAGCTGGATACAGCAAAGCTGATAAATTAAACGGAGACACGAGAATGATTGTTGAAAGAATATAAAGCGATCATTCGGTTGAAAGAGAATTTTCACCTGAGATATATACACTACCGACCATAATTATTAGGCCACCCAAGTTTTAAACAAAAATGCTGTATTTCATTCTATTTTTAGTATTTATTACCAAGTGGATAATTCTAAATGAAAATAGAATGGTTCTTTTGTTATTGATATTGTTATTTTGCAACATTTTACAAAGCAAATAACGACAATTTACCCATCGCACTCTGAATTTTTCCTATGATATATATATAATTTTTGCTATAATATATATACCGGCCATAATTATTAGGCCATCCCAGTTTTTTAAAAGAAATGATGTATTTCATTCTATTTTTAGTATTTATTACCAAGTGGATAATTCTAAATGAAAATAGAATGTTTATTTTGTTATTATTACTTTGAAAAATTTTACAAGGCAGCCAGGAAGTCTTTGCTTCGGCCAGCCAATAAGAAGAAGAGACTAGCATGGGGAAGAGAGCACAAAAACTGGACACCAGAACAGTTCATTTGATGCACATATTATTGTGCAGTATGAACAAAAGAACCATTCTATTTTTGTTTTAAACTGAGGTTGCCTAATAATTATGGCCGGTAGTATATAAATATATATATATATTTTTTTTTTGTAAAATTTTGCAAAGTAATAGTAACAAAAGAACCATTCTATTTTCATTTAGAATTATCCACTTGGCAATAAATACTACAAATAGTATGAAATACATCGTTTTTTTAAAACTGGGGTGGCTTAATAATTATGGCCGGTGGTGTAGAAGCGAGAAAAGTTCCGGTGCATATCCTTCTTTTGGTGGTAGTAAAGTTAAACATAATGATCCAACAAAGCATTCTAAAAAAGGAGACTGAAGGTGGAAGTAACTGAGCGTCACCTATTGTTGCGATGAAAAAAAAAAAACTGATGGAGACTTAAGGATATGCAGTGATTATAGGGTAGGAGTGTATCACCAAATATGATCAGATTGATTTCTGTTGCCGAATATTGTCTATTGCGTGTCATGAGCTTGCAAATATGGAATACTTTGCCAAAAACTGAGAGGAGTGCATGACGATGTGCATTGTGGAGTAACAGCAACACTGAGAAGGTTAAAACGGTAAGCGTCGGAGACGGGGTATTCGACGGATGTTGAAGAATACATTAGGTGTCCAAAGTGTAATGAGATAAAGGCAGAAAGAAATTCATTTCTTGGCTAAGGAATCGCAGCCCTGGGTCAGAGTACACACGGACCATGCGCATACCATGGATATGAGGTAATTTTTAATACTAGTGGAGATATACTCAGGTTGGACAGAGGTGATTAGAGTAAAGGATAGATGAGGGGCCACAGTAAAATAGGTTTTAAGAACAGTGTTTTCGAGTGCCTCAAACGGTAGTAACAGACAATGCGCCTGAGTTTTGGGATGAAAGTTTGTGCGTCTGGTCAAGACGGATTGGACACGACCCATATAAGACACCGCCATACCATCCACAATCTAACTGGTTAGCGGAGAGAATGGTGTAAACTGTGAAAATGACTTTGAAGGCTTTTTCACTTATTAACGAGAGTACTGAGGCGTTCTTATCAAAAATGCTCCTTAGCTATAGGTTTGTTCCACATGCTGGAATGAAATTAAACCCGTCGGCGGTAATAGGAAGACAGATCAGAGCCCCCATAACGATGTCTTTTGCTACGAGGGAGAAGGTGTGGTATAAGAAAAACAAAGTGGCGAATCCGAATTTTATGCTACAGAAAGAAAAAAAAAACACAGCCATAATTGAAAAGCAAGAACAGTGTATTTTGGTGCATGCTGACCAGTTTAGAAGTAGGAATGTATTGGAGGATATGGAGATGGAAGATCAAGAACATGAAGGGGAAGGAATGCGCAATATTGAGGCAGAACGGAGAATGGAAGTGCAGGAACCGGGAGAGACAGAGTGTAGCAGAAGAGAGATTGAGCAGGATATGGAATTAAGTGAAGGTGAAAAAACAGATGAGTATGAGGAGAGGGATAAAGAAAGACCGAGGTCGCCGTTGTAGAGACGACAAGAAGAGCGAGCCAACAGAAGGGCAATATAAGACAAAAGTATTTAGAAGGAGTGACAGGAAGAACAAGGGTGTACGACCGCTTCGGTTCAGGGAGGGTGTAGTATTCCAAGTAAGTTAGCCCGGCACTATTTGAGTAGTAAGTAGCTGACAGACCGGGCAGCAATCCGTTGCGCCATACTTGAGAAGAACAGCTACCTCACGTCTATTGCTACACGCAGAGATACATTACGACTATTGCTACACTGAGTTTTTTTTAATCATTTCACCCCAAGCAAGGCATTCTACTGCCACTGTCGCGCAAGGGTTACATAGGGGAAAGTGATAAGAGGGGTTAGTCATAGGAAATGTCAGGAGGAGGGTAACAGACGGATGAGAATACCGAGGATGGGGTGGAGTAGATGAAAAAAGAGCTTGAGAGAATGGATGCGAGTTAGTGAGATAGAAGGTGTATATTGACCTTACATTTAAATTTCTGGAGATTGTAGTTGTCGGGGAAGCAAGTACATGGAAGGAAATTCCATAGGTGGGAAGTGCGGGAAAAGAAGCTGTTAGAGTAGAAATTGCGGTTACATTTTATCGCTTTCACTGTAAAAGGGTGGGACCTAGTTGCTAATCTAGTAGCTTTTGTAAATTCATACCTAGGGGGTACCAGTGATCTAAGTTCATTGGAGCAGAAACCGTAAAAGTATTTATAGAAGAGGCACAGGGAAACCACGTCACGCCGATGAGAGGGCGACTGACGCCGAGCTGCCAAGTCGGTATCGATCACATTACAGATTCTTCGTTGGATTTTGTCAAGAACTCCGAGGTGAATAGCAGGGGCACCAGACCAGACGTGGCAGCAGTATTCAATACGCGGGTGGATGGTAGATTTATAAATGTGAAAGATGGACTCAGACGGGAAACTGGACCTGCACAGTAAACCGACCTTTTTGGCAGCCGATTTAGCAATAGATTCGGTATAGTCATTCCACTTGAGGTCTGCTGACAGTGTTAGGCCAAGGAGGCATAGTGTTTTACTCTCAGGGATGCTAGCCTGTTCCATGCTAATGGTGGGTAGGAGCGATTATCTATGATGGTTAATAGATAGCATCTTCGTTTTTGAAGCATTAAAATTTACGAGCCATTTCTTATCCCAGTCCACCACGGATTGGAGTTCCTTCTCAAGCTCGGCAGCGAGATTCGCTTTGTCGACCTCAGCAGATTTTTGATCGAGGCGAAAGTAAACGGTGGTATTGTGGAGCTTATAGAGATGTACGAAATCCAACAACTACTATCGTACACGCATAAAAAAATCAACTATACTTTTCTTCTAAAAACATTTCCGTGATTTAATAAAAAGGAACTTTTCAGACTTAAATACAATTCTCTGAAATAATAAAATTGATATTATATTTTAATTAATAAATCTTATTTTTATTATTATAAAAAAGAGATCTTTATTATACTTTGATGCTTGTTCAACCTTCTGATCTTTTAAATTTAAATTCTGATCTTTTAAATTTGCTTGGTATTTTTAACAAACATGATCGATGCTCCTGACAACAGAAATCTACTCCATTGCGTTTACTAAGAATTGATTGGTAGCACCTTTTAGGATCCCGGCTATGGGCAAAGTGTGACCTCCGCCAAACAAAAAGAAAACTCTATGAAAGTATAAAGAGACATTTTTATCGTAAAAATGCCATCAATGCATTGTTACCTTAACAACAACAACAACAACAACAACAACAACAACAACAACAACAACAACAACAACAACAACCAAAAATAAAACAAGAAAACAAAAACAACAAAACATTTTATCTGTAGTTGAAGGCATACAATTGCGTTCAAAACATTTAGACTTCGGCATGAATTAGATGTTGATATGCCGCTAAACAAAATCAACCGACGAACTATCCTGTTCAAAACTTGTGTAGGGGCCTCGGAGATGCTTGGTAAATTGGCCTTATGCCAAACACGCCCGAAGTCCCCACAATTTAAATTTCAGAAGGTTGAAGGTTGGGTTTTGAAATGTGAAAGGATAAAATATTTCTTGTGTACATTAAAGTAAAGTTTTATTTACAGAATGACAAATGTGTAAGAAGGAAAATATAAGTGAAATTTTGTTAACTGAACACTATAATATATTTGCGAAAAGGTAAATGTTCATTGAGAAAATGCATGCAGTTTTGTAGTTAAAATTGTTCGTAGAGAAATGTAGGTATTAAAAATATCCGCAGAAGTTTAGAGTTCATGGTTGTGTAGTAGTGGAATGTAAAATCTTTGTTCCTTCCTCTTTTTAGTAGGTCGCGACAGAAGGCAAAACAAATAAAGGAGTGGTACTTAACGCGTTCATTTTGTTTTTGTGTTGTTCTCTTTAGTGGCGTGGTGTGAAAATGAAGAAAAGAACGTTGGAAGATGAGGTTGAATGAAACTGTGGAGCGATCTACGTCCGGGTTGGCGTGGAGTGAAAAAGAAGAAAAGGAAATGGGAAGTAGAGGGCGAATGGAACTGTGACGTGCCCTGCGTCCGGGGTGGCTTCTTGAATTTTCTTTCGTTACATTGCCACGAGGTCTTCAGCTAACCGCTCCCATGTTGACTGACTTTGACAGGTTAGCGTCGTGGTTTAAATAGTGAAACTTCTCATGATGCCGGCTGCAGCGAGCCTTCTCACATCTAGGTGTGAAAATACGTCATATATGAATTTGCTGTTTTTAATTCAATCAGGATTCAGAATTTGTTTTTCGCACTGACTTGTGAATTTTTCTTAGTTGGGTTTTTCCAAAGTCATTTGAATCCACTTTTGCGGGTGTGCAATTTTACTTTGGGCTTTTCCCAAATGCTTTTAGTCGTTTGAATCAGATTTTGCGGGTGTGCAATTTATTTTGTGTTTCTTTTTAGTTGGTTGATGGATGATATAGGATTTGTATCCTATACTTGTTTCATAAAAGTCCTGCACGTGTAAAATATGTGAAGAATTGGTGGCAAAAATTTAACCGCAAACTGCAAGAATAAATTTATAGAGTAAATTATTGGGTATGAGAGAGATATAAAGATATTTTGAGAGAGGATTGTCGTCAATATAGAAGTCAAATAACTTACCTTTCAACATGGCTGTCTTCTTTTCTCTCCCTGCAGGTGAATATTCAAGAGTGTGAGACTCACATTCCTGATGTTTCCAACTAGCGTCCAGTTGGCAGACAAAAATAAACAGGGTTGTAACTGAATATTTATTTATTTTGTCTTACAAAATTATAGCACAAGGCCGAAAAAAGGGAGGGGGAACAAAACTTGGGTTGGTCTGCCACTAACTATCTTATACCTAGCTAATCCGACTCACGACCTAGACATATGTTACAATTTTTCTCAGTCACCACAAGAACTTATCCATCAACACTCACACTGCCATGTACCAAAATGGAGCTCAATGTACACACTTAAATTATCCAATAACTGCTTACAGAATAGACTTGCCTGTAACAGAATGGAATCTCCCAGGTTGTTATTTAAACCACCTACCAATTTGCCCTGGTGGTTTTTTGGTCAGTTGGGCTCAACTTCTATTCTAGTTGATTACTGGCTGGTTGTTCTATAAGATTCCTACAGTCAAAAGAATTATTTTTTCTTCTTTTTACAGAGAGATGCAAAGACAACGAAATATTGGTTGAATAAAGTGTGGCTTCCACAAAACTGAATTTTTCAAAAACTTTTTTCAAGTTCGGTGTTACGTTTCATTCTCTATATGAAATTGGAAACTCCCATATTAATGAACGATACTTCTGAAAGAGAAAGGAGAATGTCAACATTTGGCGCGTGCCGCGTAGCATTACATTAGGCTGTTTTGCATTTATGACTCGCTGTGAAATATCTGCACCCAGTCAATGTTATAATTATATTTCCTTTTCTTATGTTTAACAAACTAGCATCCCCAATGCCTATAGAACATACATAACTTGTTTTTTTTTAAATTAAAAATACAATTCTTTTTTTTCTATTTTTCAGTTGCATAATAATCAATCTGTAATGATAGCCAACTTGGATGTATGCATTGTTCACCAATATCGAATTATTGCCATAAACAAGTATGGGTCGTCAGGTGTTTCCAACGAATTGATTGTCAGTAAGTCAAATATTTTATGTCGATTTTTGTATATCAATCTCAGATAAAAAAAAAAAAAGTATATCAGATCGTGCTTAATATTTTCGTACACGTCACACGTATCAGTTGTTATATTCGTTTTGTTCGGATCCGTATACCCAGGTTTTTGTTCTTATCCAAGCGACGTGATTTCTAACATTTAACAACAACAACAGCAGCAACAACAACAACACATCTTGTAAATGAAACATAAAAAGTTATTTTCTGGAGGAAAAATAGAAGCAGACTGTCGCTCTAATAATATTTCTATACGCTTTCCAAAAATATACAATAAAAAAAATTTTTTTTCTTGCCGGGAAATTTGTTTTATCAAGTAACTAGCAGTATAACCCGGCGTTGCTCGGGTGTAATGAAAGCTTATATAAGCTCTGTTATTATTTATTCCATTTTTATTTCATTTTTTTTTTTTTTTTTTTTACTAAGCTCTCCGGTCTATTTCTGCCAAGAGCTACCACTCGCAGTCATTTACGACCAAAATGGCAAAATAAGTTTATTTTGCCAAATGGCATGTAAAGGAGAGTGGGGTAAAGCTGGGTTGGAAAGATTTATTTATTTTTTATTTTTTGAAAATCGCTAAAGTTATGTATTTTTTTACCCACGATAAATATCGAAAATCGATAATCGAAAAAATCGGGTTATAGAAGGAGTGGTCCGATTTTAATCAAATTTGATACACTCATAGACAAAGACATATGAAACGATATTCAGAAGTTTCAAGGTTGCAGTTCTTACAGTAGTGCAGAAAATTTGATATCGATACCAGAAAATCAAAATTTGACTTACATCCATTCATTTTTCTTTCAGTCTACGGTTTCGCTTTAACTGGAAACTATTGCTTTTTAGTTTTTCGTGCCAACGTCCAAAGAGTCTGAGCTCCAGGACGATGGATTAGTTTTAAAGCTTTCATTACACTCAAGCAACGCCGGGCTATACTGCTAGTATATATATCTATATAAAATAAAAGTCAACACATCTCTAAAGGGATTATAAATCCTGATTTATTTCGACAAGCGAGTAAGCGTCTATCACTTCAGATGGAAAAATATAATGTGCTTTAATTTATTCAGAATTTTCAAAAAAGAGTATTGCTCAGAAATGAATTTACTTTCTGAGGTATCAGGTTAGATGAACGGTGGGAAAAATACAACTTAGCATTAAAATGTAGCGATCGTACCGGAAATGTTACAAAAATTCTAAATACGCACACATAAACACGCACACATGTACAAAACAAATAATAAACCACAAAAGAAATACACACTCATACATATACAAAAACAACACATAGCCAATAGATATCACCACACTCAAACTAATTCGCACTCACACACCTCAGAAAAAAATATATATACCCATATACACAAAATCTAAAACAAACCTATATAAACTAAAAGGAAAAGCATGATACAAAAATTCTTATACACACATAAAATAAAATAAAGTAAAGCACATATATCGCCGAATATATCAAATACAAATAGAAACATTTAAAAAAACGCAAAAGCATGAAAATTCAAAAGAGATTAAACTGAATTTGTCAGCAAAATTAAGTGGGGGGGGGGAGGGGAACCTAATACTATTAACTTAAACAGGTAATTTAAATTTGTTTTATGTCGGCATTTAAAGATAATTTCATTCCTCTGGTTTAATAGCTGGCTAGTTTCTGTAAATTTAATTCTTCTTATTTCGTATATATATATATATATATATATATATATATATATATATATATATAGTATAACCCAGATATAAGAGAGGTTTTCTCTGGTCTCAAATTAGAGCCTGTGGTAATATATATGAAATAGGCCAAACCCAGATATAAGAGAAACCCGGATATAAGATAACTTCTATCCGGTCTCGACAACTCTCTTTTATCAGGGTTACACTGTATATATATATATATATATATATATATATGCTGTTGTTTGGGAATTCTATTATTCCCCATTCTTACAACGCCTCCTGCCCATCGCATCTGGTCGAGGATTTTTATTTTGCATCAAAATCTTTGAAGGACAACAGGGCCTGAAAGGAAAGCGTGATACCCGATCTGACAGTCATTCTGATATACCAAATCATATGCAGTTTTGAAAACATGGTGTGTGTGTGAGCGCATGATGTTGTCGGTAGGGTGAGGGTTGATGTAAACCATTTGAAAGATCATCGTGACAACCAGAAGCAAGAAAATTTGGCAATTTGATCATCAATAACATTAAAAATATAAAAATTCGCATTGACTATTCAACTGATTTTGAACGTAATCATTTTTTTTAATGTTTTTTGATTGATTCAATTTTTTAAAGGTACCATCTGCTTGTCAAATTGAAGCATTGGGAAAAATAGGAGGAATTTTTTGAAAATTCTTTCTGTGAATGTCGGTTGTCTCAGACTGGAATGGGATTTGAGCGATGATCATCAAATCCGAACTATCTTGCCAATAGTTTTCAAAATGTTATTTCTATTTATTTCAGACAAACCGAAAATTGGTAATGTTACGGATGTTCATCTTGTGGAAAGTTGGCATTTGGATGAACTGACCGGTGAATTCAAAGCCATCATTGAATGTGGAATCCCCAAAGGTAAAAAAAAAACAACAACAAAAACAAAAAAACAAAAAGAAAACAAAACAACTTTTTCTATGAAAGAAACACAACTGCACACGTTTTAATGGAAATTGACTTTAAATTAGTGTTTGTTTGATTTTAACGGTGCTTGAAATTTGAGTATATCGTGTTGGTAAAATTCGCCATAATCTATGGATAAAGCGCAAGGATTAGTTTATGTATTGATTATAATAGAGAATCAATCTCCCGAATGTATATTATATAGCAACAACAGTCCATGATGGTCACAAAGTCAGGTATCAGTTTATGTATTGATTATAATAGAGAATCAATCTCCCGAATGTATATTATATAGCAACAAGAGTCCATGATGGTCACAAAGTAAGGGATCAGTTTATGTATTGATTATAATAGAGAATCAATCACCCGAATGTATATTATATAGCAACAACAGTTCATGATAGTCACAAAGTGAGGGATCAATTTATGTATTGATTATAATAGAGAATCAATCTCCCGAATGTATATTATATAGCAACAACAGTTCATGATGGTCACAAAGTAAGGGATCAGTTTATGTATTGATTATAATAGAGAATCAATCTCCCGAATGTATATTATATAGCAACAACAGTCCATGATAGTCACAAAGTCAGGGATCAGTTTTTGTATTGATTATAATAGAGAATCAATCACCCGAATGTATATTATATAGCAACAACAGTTCATGATAGTCACAAAGTGAGGGATCAGTTTATGTATTGATTATAATAGAGAATCAATCATCCGAATGTATATTATATAGCAACAACAGTTCATGATAGTCACAAAGTGAGGGATCAGTTTATGTATTGATTATAATAGAGAATCAATCTCCCGAATGTATATTATATAGCAACAACAGTCCATGATGGTCACAAAGTAAGGGATCAGTTTTTGTATTGATTATAATAGAGAATCAATCTCCCGAATGTATATTATATAGCAACAACAGTCCATGATGGTCACAAAGTAAGGGATCAGTTTATGTATTGATTATAATAGAGAATCAATCTCCCGAATGTATATTATATAGCAACAACAGTTCATGGTAGTCACAAAGTAAGGGATCAGTTTATGTATTGATTATAATAGAGAATCAATCTCCCGAATGTATATTATATAGCAACAACAGTCCATGATGGTCACAAAGTCAGGGATCAGTTTATGTATTGATTATAATAGAGAATCAATCTCCCGAATGTATATTATATAGCAACAACAGTCCATGATGGTCACAAAGTAAGGGATCAGTTTATGTATTGATTATAATAGAGAATCAATCTCCCGAATGTATATTATATAGCAACAACAGTCCATCATGGTCACAAAGTAAGGGATCAGTTTATGTATTGATTATAATAGAGAATCAATCTCCCGAATGTATATTATATAGCAACAACAGTTCATGATAGTCACAAAGTGAGGGATCAGTTTATGTATTGATTATAATAGAGAATCAATCTCCCGAATGTATATTATATAGCAACAACAGTCCATGATGGTCACAAAGTAAGGGATCAGTTTTTGTATTGATTATAATAGAGAATCAATCTCCCGAACGTATATTATATAGCAACAACAGTTCATGATAGTCACAAAGTCAGGTATCAGTTTATGTATTGATTATAATAGAGAATCAATCTCCCGAATGTATATTATATAGCAACAACAGTCCATGATGGTCACAAAGTCAGGTATCAGTTTATGTATTGATTATAATAGAGAATCAATCACCCGAATGTATATTATATAGCAACAACAGTTCATGATAGTCACAAAGTAAGGGATCAGTTTATGTATTGATTATAATAGAGAATCAATCACCCGAATGTATATTATATAGCAACAACAGTCCATGATGGTCACAAAGTAAGGGATCAGTTTATGTATTGATTATAATAGAGAATCAATCACCCGAATGTATATTATATAGCAACAACAGTTCATGATAGTCACAAAGTGAGGCATCAGTTTATGTATTGATTATAATAGAGAATCAATCTCCCGAATGTATATTATATAGCAACAACAGTCCATGATGGTCACAAAGTAAGTGATCAGTTTATGTATTGATTATAATAGAGAATCAATCACCCGAATGTATATTATATAGCAACAACAGTCCATGATGGTCACAAAGTAAGGGATCAGTTTATGTATTGATTATAATAGAGAATCAATCACCCGAATGTATATTATATAGCAACAACAGTTCATGATAGTCACAAAGTAAGGGATCAGTTTATGTATTGATTATAATAGAGAATCAATCACCCGAATGTATATTATATAGCAACAACAGTCCATGATGGTCACAAAGTAAGGGATCAGTTTATGTATTGATTATAATAGAGAATCAATCACCCGAATGTATATTATATAGCAACAACAGTTCATGATAGTCACAAAGTGAGGCATCAGTTTTTGTATTGATTATAATAGAGAATCAATCTCCGAATGTATATTATATAGCAACAACAGTCCATGATGGTCACAAAGTGCATGGATCAATATGTATTGATTATAATAGAGAATTGAATTGAATGTATATTATATAGCAACAACAGTCCATGATGGTCACAAAGTAAGGGATCAGTTTAGTGTATTGATTATAACAGAGAATCAATCACCCGAATGTATATTATATGAGCAAATAACAGTTCACATAGGTCACAAAGGAGGGATCAGTTTATGTATTGATTATAATAGAGAATCAATCTCCCGAATGTATATTATATAGCAACAACAGTCCATGATGGTCACAAAGTAAGTGATCGCCTATATTGATTATAATAGAGAATCAATCACCCGAATGTATATTATATAGCAACAATAACCATGATGGTCATGTTACATAAAGAGGATCAGTTTATGTATTGATTATAATAGAGAATCAACTACCCGAATGTATATTATATAGCAACAACAGTCCATGATGGTCACAAAAGTAAGGGATCAGTTTGTGTATTGATTATAATAGAGAATCAATCACCCGAATGTATATTATATAGCAACAACAGTTCATGGATATGGTCACAAAGTGAGAGATCAGTTTATGTATTGATTATATCAGAGAATCAATCTCCCGAATGTATATTATATAGCAACAACAGTCCATGATGGTCACAAAAGTATGGGATCAGTTTATGTATTGATTATAATAGAGAATCAATCACCCGAATGTATATTATATAGCAACAACAGTTCATGATAGTCACAAAGTGAGGGATCAGCTTATGTATTGATTATAATAGAGAACTAATCTCCCGAATGTATATTATATAGCAACAACTGTCCATCATGGTCACAAAGTAGGACTGCTTATATTGATTATAATAGAGAATCAAATCTCCCGAATGTATATTATATAGCAACAACAGTGCATGACAGTCACAAAGTCAGGGATCAGATTATGTATGGATTATACACAGAATCAATTTGAATGTATATTATATATGTTAATGTTCAAGATAGTCACAAAGTCAGGGATCAGTTTATGTATGGATTATAATAGAGAATCAATCTCCCGAATGTATATTATTACAGGAGAGCAACAACAGTTCATGATAGTCACAAAGTCAGGGATCAGTTTGCTGTATTGATTATACAGAGAATCAATCTGCCGAATGTATATTATATAGCAACAACAGTCCATCAAGGTCACAAAGTAGATCAGTTTACAGTATTGATTATAATAGAGAATCAATCTGCCGAATGTATATTATATAGCAACAACAGTCCACCATGGTCACAAAGTAAGTGGACCGTTTATGTAATATCATGGTAATAGAGAATCAATCTCCCGAATGTATATTATATAATAATAATGCTACAAATGTCATTCATGATAGTCACAAAGTCAGGGATCAGTTTATGTGGCGATTATAATATGAATCAATTTAAATGCATATTACAGTGAACAACAGTTCATGATAGTCACAAAGTCAGGGATCAGTTTACGTATTGATTATAATAGAGAATCAATCTGCCGAATGTATATTATATAGCAATAACAGTCCATCAAGGTCACAAAGTAAGGGATCAGTTTATGTATTGATTATAATAGAGAATCAATCTGCCGAATGTATATTATATAGCAACAACAGTCCATCATGGTCAGAAAGTAAGGGATCAGTTTATGTATTGATTATAATAGAGAATCAATCTCCCGAATGTATATTATATAGCAACAACAGTTCATGATAGTCACAAAGTCAGGGATCAGTTTATGTATGGATTATAATAGAGAATCAATCTCCCGAATGTATATTATATAGCAACAACAGTTCATGATAGTCACAAAGTCAGGGATCAGTTTACGTATTGATTATAATAGAGAATCAATCTGCCGAATGTATATTATATAGCAACAACAGTCCATCAAGGTCACAAAGTAAGGGATCAGTTTATGTATTGATTATAATAGAGAATCAATCTGCCGAATGTATATTATATAGCAACAACAGTCCATGATGGTCACAAAGTAAGGGATCAGTTTATGTATTGATTATAATAGAGAATCAATCTCCCGAACGTATATTATATAGCAACAACAGTCCATCATGGTCACAAAGTAAGGGATCAGTTTATGTATTGATTATAATAGAGAATCAATCTCCCGAATGTATATTATATAGCAACAACAGTTCATGATAGTCACAAAGTCAGGGATCAGTTTACGTATTGAATATAATAGAGAATCAATCTGCCGAATGTATATTATATAGCAACAACAGTTCATGATAGTCACAAAGTCAGGGATCAGTTTATGTATTGATTATAATAGAGAATCAATCTGCCGAATGTATATTATATAGCAACAAAAGTTCATGATAGTCGCAAAGTCAGGGATCAGTTTACGTATTGATTATAATAGAGAATCAATCTGCCGAATGTATATTATATAGCAACAACAGTTCATGATAGTCACAAAGTCAGGGATCAGTTTATGTATTGATTATAATAGAGAATCAATCTCCCGAATGTATATTATATAGCAACAACAGTCCATGATGGTCACAAAGTAAGGGATCAGTTTTTGTATTGATTATAATAGAGAATCAATCTCCCGAATGTATATTATATAGCAACAACAGTTCATGATAGTCACAAAGTCAGGGATCAGTTTATGTATTGATTATAATAGAGAATCAATCGCCCGTATGTATATTATATAGCAACAACAGCTCATGATGGTCACAAAGTAAGGGATCAGTTTATGTATTGATTATAATAGAGAATCAATCACCCGAATGTATATTATATAGCAACAACAGTTCATGATAGTCACAAAGTGAGGGATCAGTTTATGTATTGATTATAATAGAGAATCAATCTCCCGAATGTATATTATATAGCAACAACAGTCCATGATGGTCACAAAGTAAGGGATCAGTTTATGTATTGATTATAATAGAGAATCAATCACCCGAATGTATATTATATAGCAACAACAGTTCATGATAGTCACAAAGTGAGGGATCAGTTTATGTATTGACTATAATAGAGAATCACTCTCCCGAATGTATATTATATAGCAACAACAGTCCATCATGGTCACAAAGTAAGGGATCAGTTTATGTATTGATTATAATAGAGAATCAATTTCCCGAATGTATATTATATAGCAACAACAGTCCATGATGGTCACAAAGTAAGGGATCAGTTTTTGTATTGATTATAATAGAGAATCAATCTCCCGAGTGTATATTATATAGCAACAACTGTCCATCATGGTCACAAAGTAAGGGATCAGTTTATGTATTGATTATAATAGAGAATCAATCTCCCGAATGTATATTATATAGCAACAACAGTGCATGATAGTCACAAAGTCAGGGATCAGATTATGTATGGATTATAATAGAGAATCAATCTCCCGAATGTATATTATATAGCAACAACAGTTCAAGATAGTCACAAAGTCAGGGATCAGTTTATGTATGGATTATAATAGAGAATCAATCTCCCGAATGTATATTATATAGCAACAACAGTTCATGATAGTCACAAAGTCAGGGATCAGTTTACGTATTGATTATAATAGAGAATCAATCTGCCGAATGTATATTATATAGCAACAACAGTCCATCAAGGTCACAAAGTAAGGGATCAGTTTATGTATTGATTATAATAGAGAATCAATCTGCCGAATGTATATTATATAGCAACAACAGTCCACCATGGTCACAAAGTAAGGGATCAGTTTATGTATTGATTATAATAGAGAATCAATCTCCCGAATGTATATTATATAGCAACAACAGTTCATGATAGTCACAAAGTCAGGGATCAGTTTATGTATGGATTATAATAGAGAATCAATCTCCCGAATGTATATTATATAGCAACAACAGTTCATGATAGTCACAAAGTCAGGGATCAGTTTACGTATTGATTATAATAGAGAATCAATCTGCCGAATGTATATTATATAGCAACAACAGTCCATCAAGGTCACAAAGTAAGGGATCAGTTTATGTATTGATTATAATAGAGAATCAATCTGCCGAATGTATATTATATAGCAACAACAGTCCATCATGGTCAGAAAGTAAGGGATCAGTTTATGTATTGATTATAATAGAGAATCAATCTCCCGAATGTATATTATATAGCAACAACAGTTCATGATAGTCACAAAGTCAGGGATCAGTTTATGTATGGATTATAATAGAGAATCAATCTCCCGAATGTATATTATATAGCAACAAAAGTTCATGATAGTCTCAAAGTCAGGGATCAGTTTACGTATTGATTATAATAGAGAATCAATCTGCCGAATGTATATTATATAGCAACAACAGTCCATCAAGGTCACAAAGTAAGGGATCAGTTTATGTATTGATTATA
This sequence comes from Ascarosepion bandense, assembly GCA_037127315.1. Lineage (NCBI taxonomy): Eukaryota > Metazoa > Mollusca > Cephalopoda > Sepiida > Sepiidae > Ascarosepion > Ascarosepion bandense. The sequence goes on from JBBBDQ010000926.1 coordinate 1,701,840, forward strand.
ATAGAGAATCAATCTGCCTAATGTATATTATATAGCAACAACAGTCCATGATGGTCACAAAGTAAGGGATCAGTTTATGTATTGATTATAATAGAGAATCAATCTCCCGAACGTATATTATATAGCAACAACAGTCCATCATGGTCACAAAGTAAGGGATCAGTTTATGTATTGATTATAATAGAGAATCAATCTCCCGAATGTATATTATATAGCAACAACAGTTCATGATAGTCACAAAGTCAGGGATCAGTTTACGTATTGAATATAATAGAGAATCAATCTGCCGAATGTATATTATATAGCAACAACAGTTCATGATAGTCACAAAGTCAGGGATCAGTTTATGTATTGATTATAATAGAGAATCAATCTCCCGAATGTATATTATATAGCAACAAAAGTTCATGATAGTCGCAAAGTCAGGGATCAGTTTACGTATTGATTATAATAGAGAATCAATCTGCCGAATGGATATTATATAGCAACAACAGTTCATGATAGTCACAAAGTCAGGGATCAGTTTATGTATTGATTATAATAGAGAATCAATCTCCCGAATGTATATTATATAGCAACAACAGTCCATGATGGTCACAAAGTAAGGGATCAGTTTTTGTATTGATTATAATAGAGAATCAATCTCCCGAATGTATATTATATAGCAACAACAGTTCATGATAGTCACAAAGTCAGGGATCAGTTTATGTATTGATTATAATAGAGAATCAATCGCCCGTATGTATATTATATAGCAACAACAGCTCATGATGGTCACAAAGTAAGGGATCAGTTTATGTATTGATTATAATAGAGAATCAATCACCCGAATGTATATTATATAGCAACAACAGTTCATGATAGTCACAAAGTGAGGGATCAGTTTATGTATTGATTATAATAGAGAATCAATCTCCCGAATGTATATTATATAGCAACAACAGTCCATGATGGTCACAAAGTAAGGGATCAGTTTATGTATTGATTATAATAGAGAATCAATCACCCGAATGTATATTATATAGCAACAACAGTTCATGATAGTCACAAAGTCAGGGATCAGTTTACGTATTGATTATAATAGAGAATCAACCTGCCGAATGTATATTATATAGCAACAACAGTTCATGATAGTCACAAAGTCAGGGATCAGTTTACGTATTGATTATAATAGAGAATCAATCTCCCGAATGTATATTATATAGCAACAACAGTTCATGATAGTCACAAAGTCAGGGATCAGTTTACGTATTGATTATAATAGAGAATCAATCTGCCGAATGTATATTATATAGCAACAACAGCTCATGATAGTCACAAAGTCAGGGATCAGTTTACGTATTGATTATAATAGAGAATCAATCTCCCGAATGTATATTATATAGCAACAACAGTTCATGATAGTCACAAAGTCAGGGATCAGTTTACGTATTGATTATAATAGAGAATCAATCTGCCTAATGTATATTATATAGCAACAACAGTTCATGATAGTCACAAAGTCAGGGATCAGTTTATGTATGGATTATAATAGAGAATCAATCTCCCGAATGTATATTATATAGCAACAAAAGTTCATGATAGTCACAAAGTCAGGGATCAGTTTACGTATTGATTATAATAGAGAATCAATCTGCCGAATGTATATTATATAGCAACAACAGTCCATCAAGGTCATTAGCAAGGGATCAGTTTATGTATTGATTATAATAGAGAATCAATCTGCCGAATGTATATTATATAGCAACAACAGTCCATGATGGTCACAAAGTAAGGGATCAGTTTATGTATTGATTATAATAGAGAATCAATCTCCCGAACGTATATTATATAGCAACAACAGTCCATCATGGTCACAAAGTAAGGGATCAGTTTATGTATTGATTATAATAGAGAATCAATCTCCCGAATGTATATTATATAGCAACAACAGTTCATGATAGTCACAAAGTCAGGGATCAGTTTACGTATTGAATATAATAGAGAATCAATCTGCCGAATGTATATTATATAGCAACAACAGTTCATGATAGTCACAAAGTCAGGGATCAGTTTATGTATTGATTATAATAGAGAATCAATCTCCCGAATGTATATTATATAGCAACAAAAGTTCATGATAGTCGCAAAGTCAGGGATCAGTTTACGTATTGATTATAATAGAGAATCAATCTGCCGAATGTATATTATATAGCAACAACAGTTCATGATAGTCACAAAGTCAGGGATCAGTTTATGTATTGATTATAATAGAGAATCAATCTCCCGAATGTATATTATATAGCAACAACAGTCCATGATGGTCACAAAGTAAGGGATCAGTTTTTGTATTGATTATAATAGAGAATCAATCTCCCGAATGTATATTATATAGCAACAACAGTTCATGATAGTCACAAAGTCAGGGATCAGTTTACGTATTGATTATAATAGAGAATCAATCTCCCGAATGTATATTATATAGCAACAACAGTTCATGATAGTCACAAAGTCAGGGATCAGTTTACGTATTGATTATAATAGAGAATCAATCTGCCGAATGTATATTATATAGCAACAACAGCTCATGATAGTCACAAAGTCAGGGATCAGTTTACGTATTGATTATAATAGAGAATCAATCTCCCGAATGTATATTATATAGCAACAACAGTTCATGATAGTCACAAAGTCAGGGATCAGTTTACGTATTGATTATAATAGAGAATCAATCTGCCTAATGTATATTATATAGCAACAACAGTTCATGATAGTCACAAAGTCAGGGATCAGTTTACGTATTGATTATGATAGAGAATCAATCTCCCGAATGTATATTATATAGCAACAACAGTCCATGATGGTCACAAAGTAAGGGATCAGTTTTTGTATTGATTATAATAGAGAATCAATCTCCCGAATGTATATTATATAGCAACAACAGTTCATGATGGTCACAAAGTCAGGGATCAGTTTTTGTATTGATTATAATAGAGAATCAATCTCCCGAATGTATATTATATAGCAACAACAGTCCATGATTGTCACAAAGTCAGGGATCAGTTTACGTATTGATTATAATAGAGAATCAATCTCCCGAATGTATATTATATAGCAACAACAGTCCATGATAGTCACAAAGTCAGGGATCAGTTTACGTATTGATTATAAAAGAGAATCCATCACCCGAATGTATATTATATAGCAACAAGAGTCCATGATGGTCACAAAGTAAGGGATCAGTTTTTGTATTGATTATAATAGAGAATCAATCTGCCGAATGTACATTATATAGCAACAACAGTTCATGATAGTCACAAAGTCAGGGATCAGTTTACGTATTGATTATAATAGAGAATCAATCTCCCGAATGTATATTATATAGTAGCAACAGTCCATGATAGTCACAAAGTCAGGGATCAGTTTATGTATTGATTATAATAGAGAATCAATCTCCCGAATGTATATTATATAGCAACAACAGTTCATGATAGTCACAAAGTCAGGGATCAGTTTACGTATTGATTATAATAGAGAATCAATCTGCCGAATGTATATTATATAGCAACAACAGTTCATGATAGTCACAAAGTCAGGGATCAGTTTATGTATTGTTTATAATAGAGAATCAATCTCCCGAATGTATATTATATAGCAACAACAGTCCATGCTGGTCAGAAAGTAAGGGATCAGTTTATGTATTGATTATAATAGAGAATCACTCTCCCGAAAGTATATTATATAGCAACAAGAGTCCATGATGGTCACAAAGTAAGGGATCAGTTTACGTATTGATTATAAAAGAGAATCAATCTCCCGAATGTATATTATATAGCAACAAGAGTCCATGATGGTCAGAAAGTAAGGGATCAGTTTACGTATTGATTATAAAAGAGAATCAATCTCCCGAATGTATATTATATAGCAACAACAGTCCATGATGGTCACAAAATAAGGGATCAGTTTATGTATTGATTATAATAGAGAATCAATCTCCCGAATGTATATTATATAGCAACAACAGTCCATGATGGTCACAAAATAAGGGATCAGTTTATGTATTGATTATAATAGAGAATCACTCTCCCGAATGTATATTATATAGTAACAACAGTCCATGATGGTCACAAAATAAGGGATCAGTTTACGTATTGATTATAAAAGAGAATCAATCTCCCGAATGTATATTATATAGCAACAACAGTCCATGATGGTCACAAAGTAAGGGATCAGTTTATGTATTGATTATAATAGAGAATCACTCTCCCGAATGTATATTATATAGCAACAACAGTCCATGATGGTCACAAAATAAGGGATCAGTTTATGTATTGATTATAATAGAGAATCAATCTCCCGAATGTATATTATATAGCAACAACAGTCCATGATGGTCACAAAATAAGGGATCAGTTTATGTATTGATTATAATAGAGAATCACTCTCCCGAATGTATATTATATAGCAACAACAGTCCATGATGGTCACAAAGTAAGGGATCAGTTTACGTATTGATTATAAAAGAGAATCAATCTCCCGTATGTATATTATATAGCAACAACAGTCCATGATGGTCACAAAGTAAGGGATCAGTTTATGTATTGATTATAACAGAGAATCACTCTCCCGAATGTATATTATATAGCAACAACAGTCTATGATGGTCACAAAGTAAGGGATCAGTTTACGTATTGATTATAAAAGAGAATCAATCTCCCGAATGTATATTATATAACAACAACAGTCCATGATGGTCAGAAAATAAGGGATCAGTTTATGTATTGATTATAATAGAGAATCACTCTCCCGAATGTATATTATATAGCAACAACAGTCCGTGATGGTCACAAAGTAAGGGATCAGTTTACGTATTGATTATAAAAGAGAATCAATCTCCCGAATGTATATTATATAGCAACAACAGTCCATGATGGTCACAAAATAAGGGATCAGTTTATGTATTGATTATAATGAGAATCACTCTCCCGAATGTATATTATATAGCAACAACAGTCCATGATGGTCACAAAATAAGGGATCAGTTTATGTATTGATTATAATAGAGAATCACTCTCCCGAATGTATATTATATAACAACAACAGTCCATGATGGTCACAAAATAAGGGATCAGTTTATGTATTGATTATAATAAGAAATCACTCTCCCGAATGTATTACTATGGCAACAACTGGATGTGATGGTGCAAGAATAAGGGAATCAGATTTATGTAATGATTATATGAAATCACTCTCTGATGTATATTATATAACTGTAACAGTCTGGTGGTCTAAAATAAAGATCGTTTATGTGTTGATTATAATAGAAATCACTCTCCACGATAACAATATATGAAAAACATAGATGTGATGGTCACAAATAATGGATCGTTTATGTATTAGGTATAGCGAATGTCTCCAGAATGTATGTTATATAGCAACAACAGTCCATGATGGTCACAAAATAAGGGATCAGTTTATGTATTGATTATAATAGAATCACTCTCCCGAATGTATATTATATAGCAACAACAGTCCATGATGGTCACAAAATAAGGGATCAGTTTATGTATTGATTATAATAGAGAATCACTCTCCCGAATGTATATTATATAGCAACAACAGTCCATGATGGTCACAAAGTAGGGATCAGTTAACGTATTGATTATAAAGAAATCAATCTCCCGAATGTATATTATATAGCAACAACAGTCCATGATGGTCACAAAGTAAGGGATCAGTTTATGTATTGATTATAATAGAGAATCACTCTCCCGAATGTATATTATATAGCAACAAGAGTCCATGATGGTCACAAAATAAGGGATCAGTTTATGCTTATTGATTATAATAGAGGAATGTCTACGAATGTATATTATATAGCAACAACAGTCCATGATGGTCACAAAATAAGGGATCAGTTTATGTATTGATTATAATAGAGAATCACTCTCCCGAATGTATATTATATAGCATAACCAAATTCACTGATGGTCACAAAATAAGGGATCAGTTTATGTATTGATTATAATAGAGAATCACTCTCCGAATGTATATTATATAGCAACAACAGTCCATGATGGTCACAAAATGAGGATCAGTTTATGTATTGATTATAATAGAGAATCACTCTCCCGAATGTATATTATATAGCAACAACAGTCCATGATGGTCACAAAGTAAGGGATCAGTTTACGTAGTGATTATAAAGAGAATCAATCTGCGAATGTATATTATATAGCAACAACAGTCCATGATGGTCACAAAGTAAGGGATCAGTTTATGTATTGATTATAATAGAGAATCCTCTCCCGAATGTATATTATATAGCAACAACAGTCCATGATGTGGTCACAAAAATAAGGGATCAGTTTATGTATTGATTACTATTAGAGAATCACTCTACGATACTTCCATATTATACAGCAACAACAGTCCATGATGTTCAGAAAATAAGGGATCAGTTGCTGTATTGATTATAATGAAGAGATCACTCTCCCGAATGTATATTATATAGCAACAAGAGTCCATGATGGTCACAAAATAAGGGATCGTTTTATGTATTGATTATAATAGAGAATCACTCTCCCGAATGTATATTATATAGCAACAAGAGTCCATGATGGTCACAAAATAAGAGATCAGGTCTATGTATTGATTATAATAGAGAATCACTCTCTAGATGTATATTATATAGCAACAACAGTCTATGATGGTCACAAAGTAAGGGATCAGTTTACGCATTGATTATAAAAGAGACTCAATCTCCCGAATGTATATTATATAACAACAAGAGTCCATGATGGTCACAAAATAAGGGATCAATTTATGTATTGATTATAATAGAGAATCACTCTCCCGAATGTATATTATATAGCAACAACAGTCCATGATGGTCACAAAGTAAGGGATCAGTTTACGTATTGATTATAAAAGAGAATCAATCTCCCGAATGTATATTATATAGCAACAACAGTCCATGATGGTCACAAAATAAGGGATCAGTTTATGTATTGATTATAATAGAGAATCACTCTCCCGAATGTATATTATATAGCAACAAGAGTCCATGATGGTCACAAAGTAAGGGATCAGTTTACGTATTGATTATAATAGAGAATCAATCACCCGAATGTATATTATATAGCAACAACAGTCCATGATGGTCACAAAAGAAGGGATCAGTTTATGTATTGATTATAATAGAGAATCACTCTCCCGAATGTATATTATATAGCAACAACAGTCCATGATGGTCACAAAATAAGGGATCAGTTCATGTATTGATTATAATAGAGAATCACTCTCCCGAATGTATATTATATAGCAACAACAGTCCATGATGGTCACAAAATAAGGGATCAGTTTACGTATTGATTATAATAGAGAATCAATCTCCCGAATGTATATTATATAGCAACAACAGTCCATGATGGTCACAAAGTAAGCGATCAGTTTATGTATTGATTATAATAGAGAATCACTCTCCCGAATGTATATTATATAACAACAACAGTCCATGATGGTCACAAAATAAGGGATCAGTTTATGTATTGATTATAATAGAGAATCAATCTCCCGAATGTATATTATATAGCAACAACAGTCCATGCTGGTCAGAAAGTAAGGGATCAGTTTATGTATTGATTATAATAGAGAATCACTCTCCCGAATGTATATTATATAACAACAACAGTCCATGATGGTCACAAAGTAAGGGATCAGTTTATGTATTGATTATAATAGAGAATCAATCACCCGAATGTATATTATATAGCAACAAGAGTCCATGATGGTCACAAAGTAAGGGATCAGTTTACGTATTGATTATAAAAGAGAATCAATCTCCCGAATGTATATTATATAGCAACAACAGTCCATGCTGGTCAGAAAGTAAGGGATCAGTTTATGTTTTGATTATAATAGAGAATCAATCTCCCGAATGTATATTATATAACAACAACACTCCATGATGGTCACAAAATAAGGGATCAGTTTATGTATTGATTATAATAGAGAATCAATCTCCCGAATGTATATTATATAGCAACAAGAGTCCATGATGGTCAGAAAGTAAGGGATCAGTTTACGTATTGATTATAAAAGAGAATCAATCTCCCGAATGTATATTATATAGCAACAACAGTCCATGATGGTCACAAAATAAGGGATCAGTTTATGTATTGATTATAATAGAGAATCAATCTCCCGAATGTATATTATATAGCAACAACAGTCCATGATGGTCACAAAATAAGGGATCAGTTTATGTATTGATTATAATAGAGAATCACTCTCCCGAATGTATATTATATAGCAACAACAGTCCATGCTGGTCAGAAAGTAAGGGATCAGTTTATGTATTGATTATAATAGAGAATCACTCTCCCGAATGTATATTATATAGCAACAACAGTCCATGATGGTCACAAAATAAGGGATCAGTTTATGTATTGATTATAATAGAGAATCAATCTCCCGAATGTATATTATATAGCAACAACAGTCCATGATGGTCACAAAGTAAGGGATCAGTTTACGTATTGATTATAAAAGAGAATCAATCTCCCGAATGTATATTATATAGCAACAACAGTCCATGATGGTCACAAAGTAAGGGATCAGTTTATGTATTGATTATAATAGAGAATCACTCTCCCGAATGTATATTATATAGCAACAACAGTCCATGATGGTCACAAAATAAGGGATCAGTTTATGTATTGATTATAATAGAGAAACAATCTCCCGAATGTATATTATATAGCAACAACAGTCCATGATGGTCACAAAATAAGGGATCAGTTTATGTATTGATTATAATAGAGAATCACTCTCCCGAATGTATATTATATAGCAACAACAGTCCATGATGGTCACAAAGTAAGGGATCAGTTTACGTATTGATTATAAAAGAGAATCAATCTCCCGAATGTATATTATATAGCAACAACAGTCCATGATGGTCACAAAGTAAGGGATCAGTTTATGTATTGATTATAATAGAGAATCACTCTCCCGAATGTATATTATATAGCAACAAGAGTCCATGATGGTCACAAAATAAGAGATCAGTTTATGTATTGATTATAATAGAGAATCACTCTCCCGAATGTATATTATATAGCAACAACAGTCTATGATGGTCACAAAATAAGGGATCAGTTTACGTATTGATTATAAAAGAGAATCACTCTCCCGAATGTATATTATATAGCAACAACATTCCATGATGGTCACAAAATAAGGGATCAGTTTATGTATTGATTATAATAGAGAATCACTCTCCCGAATGTATATTATATAGCAACAACAGTCCATGATGGTCACAAAATAAGGGATCAGTTTATGTATTGATTATAATAGAGAATCACTCTCCCGAATGTATATTATATAGCAACAACAGTCCATGATGGTCACAAAATAAGGGATCAGTTTATGTATTGATTATAATAGAGAATCACTCTCCCGAATGTATATTATATAGCAACAACAGTCCATGATGGTCACAAAATAAGGGATCAGTTTATGTATTGATTATAATAGAGAATCACTCTCCCGAATGTATATTATATAGCAACAACAGTCCATGATGGTCACAAAATAAGGGATCAGTTTACCTATTGATTATAATAGAGAATCAATCTCCCGAATGTATATTATATAGCAACAACAGTCCATGATGGTCACAAAGTAAGGGATCAGTTTATGTATTGATTATAATAGAGAATCAATCTCCCGAATGTATATTATATAGCAACAACAGTCCATGCTGGTCAGAAAGTAAGGGATCAGTTTATGTATTGATTATAATAGAGAATCAATCACCCGAATGTATATTATATAGCAACAAGAGTCCATGATGGTCACAAAGTAAGGGATCAGTTTACGTATTGATTATAAAAGAGAATCAATCTCCCGAATGTATATTATATAGCAACAACAGTCCATGCTGGTCAGAAAGTAAGGGATCAGTTTATGTATTGATTATAATAGAGAATCAATCTCCCGAATGTATATTATATAACAACAACACTCCATGATGGTCACAAAATAAGGGATCAGTTTATGTATTGATTATAATAGAGAATCACTCTCCCGAATGTATATTATATAGCAACAACAGTCCATGATGGTCACAAAGTAAGGGATCAGTTTATGTATTGATTATAATAGAGAATCACTCTCCCGAATGTATATTATATAGCAACAAGAGTCCATGATGGTCACAAAATAAGAGATCAGTTTATGTATTGATTATAATAGAGAATCACTCTCCCGAATGTATATTATATAGCAACAACAATCCATGATGGTCACAAAGTAAGGGATCAGTTTACGTATTGATTATAAAAGAGAATCACTCTCCCGAATGTATATTATATAGCAACAACATTCCATGATGGTCACAAAATAAGGGATCAGTTTATGTATTGATTATAATAGAGAATCACTCTCCCGAATGTATATTATATAGCAACAAGAGTCCATGATGGTCACAATATAAGGGATCAGTTTATGTATTGATTATAATAGAGAATCAATCTCCCGAATGTATATTATATAGCAACAACAGTCCATGATGGTCACAAAGTAAGGGATCAGTTTACGTATTGATTATAAAAGAGAATCAAACTCCCGAATGTATATTATATAGCAACAACAGTCCATGATGGTCACAAAGTAAGGGATCAGTTTATGTATTGATTATAATAGAGAATCACTCTCCCGAATGTATATTATATAGCAACAAGAGTCCATGATGGTCACAAAATAAGAGATCAGTTTATGTATTGATTATAATAGAGAATCACTCTCCCGAATGTATATTATATAGCAACAGCAGTCTATGATGGTCACAAAGTAAGGGATCAGTTTACGTATTGATTATAAAAGAGAATCAATCTCCCGAATGTATATTATATAACAACAACAGTCCATGATGGTCACAAAATAAGGGATCAGTTTATGTATTGATTATAATAGAGAATCACTCTCCCGAATGTATATTATATAGCAACAACAGTCCATGATGGTCACAAAGTAAGGGATCAGTTTACGTATTGATTATAAAAGAGAATCAATCTCCCGAATGTATATTATATAGCAACAACAGTCCATGATGGTCACAAAATAAGAGATCAGTTTATGTATTGATTATAATAGAGAATCACTCTCCCGAATGTATATTATATAGCAACAGCAGTCTATGATGGTCACAAAGTAAGGGATCAGTTTACGTATTGATTATAAAAGAGAATCAATCTCCCGAATGTATATTATATAACAACAACAGTCCATGATGGTCACAAAATAAGGGATCAGTTTATGTATTGATTATAATAGAGAATCACTCTCCCGAATGTATATTATATAGCAACAACAGTCCATGATGGTCACAAAGTAAGGGATCAGTTTACGTATTGATTATAATAGAGAATCACTCTCCCGAATGTATATTATATAGCAACAACAGTCCATGATGGTCACAAAGTAAGGGATCAGTTAACGTATTGATTATAAAAGAGAATCAATCTCCCGAATGTATATTATATAGCAACAACAGTCTATGATGGTCACAAAGTAAGGGATCAGTTTATGTATTGATTATAATAGAGAATCACTCTCCCGAATGTATATTATATAGCAACAACAGTCCATGATGGTCACAAAATAAGGGATCAGTTTATGTATTGATTATAATAGAGAATCAATCTCCCGAATGTATATTATATATCAACAACAGTCCATGATGGTCACAAAATAAGGGATCAGTTTATGTATTGATTATAATAGAGAATCACTCTCGCGAATGTATATTATATAGCAACAACAGTCCATGATGGTCACAAAATAGGGGATCAGTTTATGTATTGATTATAATAGAGAATCACTCTCCCGAATGTATATTATATAGCAACAAGAGTCCATGATGGTCACAAAATAAGGGATCAGTTTATGTATTGATTATAATGGAGAATCACTCTCCCGAATGTATATTATATAGCAACAACAGTCCATGATGGTCACAAAGTAAGGGATCAGTTTACGTATTGATTATAAAAGAGAATCAATCTCCCGAATGTATATTATATAGCAACAACAGTCCATGATGGTCACAAATAAGGGATCAGTTTATGTATTGATTATAATAGAGAATCAATCTCCCGAATGTATATTATATAGCAACAACAGTCCATGATGTTCACAAAATAAGGGATCAGTTTATGTATTGATTATAATAGAGAATCAATCTCCCGAATGTATATTATATAGCAACAAGAGTCCATGATGGTCACAAAGTAAGGGATCAGTTTATGTATTGATTATAATAGAGAATCAATCACCCGAATGTATATTATATAGCAACAACAGTCTATGATGGTCACAAAGTAAGGGATCAGTTTACGTATTGATTATAAAAGAGAATCAATCTCCCGAATGTATATTATATAGCAACAACAGTCCATGATGGTCACAAAGTAAGGGATCAGTTTATGTATTGATTATAATAGAGAATCACTCTCCCGAATGTATATTATATAGCAACAACAGTCCATGATGGTCACAAAATAAGGGATCAGTTTATGTATTGATTATAATAGAGAATCAATCTCCCGAATGTATATTATATAGCAACAACAGTCCATGATGGTCACAAAATAAGGGATCAGTTTATGTATTGATTATAATAGAGAATCACTCTCCCGAATGTATATTATATAGCAACAACAGTCCATGATGGCCACAAAGTAAGGGATCAGTTTACGTATTGATTATAAAAGAGAATCAATCTCCCGAATGTATATTATATAGCAACAACAGTCCATGATGGTCACAAAGTAAGGGATCAGTTTATGTATTGATTATAATAGAGAATCACTCTCCCGAATGTATATTATATAGCAACAAGAGTCCATGATGGTCACAAAATAAGAGATCAGTTTATGTATTGATTATAATAGAGAATCACTCTCCCGAATGTATATTATATAGCAACAACAGTCTATGATGGTCACAAAGTAAGGGATCAGTTTACGTATTGATTATAAAAGAGAATCAATCTCCCGAATGTATATTATATAACAACAACAGGCCATGATGGTCACAAAATAAGGGATCAGTTTATGTATTGATTATAATAGAGAATCACTCTCCCGAATGTATATTATATAGCAACAACAGTCCATGATGGTCACAAAGTAAGGGATCAGTTTACGTATTGATTATAAAAGAGAATCAATCTCCCGAATGTATATTATATAGCAACAACAGTCCATGATGGTCACAAAATAAGGGATCAGTTTATGTATTGATTATAATAGAGAATCACTCCCCCGAATGTATATTATATAGCAACAACAGTCCATGATGGTCACAAAGTAAGGGATCAGTTTACGTATTGATTATAAAAGAGAATCAATCTCCCGAATGTATATTATATAGCAACAACAGTCCATGATGGTCACAAAATAAGGGATCAGTTTATGTATTGATTATAATAGAGAATCACTCTCCCGAATGTATATTATATAGCAACAACAGTCCATGATGGTCACAAAATAAGGGATCAGTTTATGTATTGATTATAATAGAGAATCAATCTCCCGAATGTATATTATATAGCAACAACAGTCCATGATGGTCACAAAATAAGGGATCAGTTTATGTATTGATTATAATAGAGAATCACTCTCCCGAATGTATATTATATAGCAACAACAGTCCATGATGGTCACAAAATAAGGGATCAGTTTATGTATTGATTATAATAGAGAATCACTCTCCCGAATGTATATTATATAGCAACAACAGTCCATGATGGTCACAAAATAAGGGATCAGTTTATGTATTGATTATAATAGAGAATCACTCTCCCGAATGTATATTATATAGCAACAACAGTCCATGATGGTCACAAAATAAGGGATCAGTTTATGTATTGATTATAATAGAGAATCAATCTCCCGAATGTATATTATATAGCAACAACTGTCCATGATGGTCACAAAATAAGAGATCAGTTTATGTATTGATTATTATAGAGAATCACTCTCCCGAATGTATATTATATGGCAACAACAGTCCATGATGGTCACAAAGTAAGGGATCAGTTAACGTATTGATTATAAAAGAGAATCAATCTCCCGAATGTATATTATATAGCAACAACAGTCCATGATGGTCACAAAGTAAGGGATCAGTTTATGTATTGATTATAATAGAGAATCACTCTCCCGAATGTATATTATATAGCAACAACAGTCCATGATGGTCACAAAATAAGGGATCAGTTTATGTATTGATTATAATAGAGAATCAATCTCCCGAATGTATATTATATAGCAACAACAGTCCATGATGGTCACAAAATAAGGGATCAGTTTATGTATTGATTATAATAGAGAATCACTCTCCCGAATGTATATTATATAGCAACAACAGTCCAGGATGGTCACAAAATAAGGGATCAGTTTATGTATTGATTATAATAGAGAATCACTCTCCCGAATGTATATTATATAGCAACAACAGTCCATGATGGTCACAAAATAAGGGATCAGTTTATGTATTGATTATAATAGAGAATCACTCTCCCGAATGTATATTATATAGCAACAACAGTCCATGATGGTCACAAAATAAGGGAACCGTTTATGTATTGATTATAATAGAGAATCAATCTCCCGAATGTATATTATATAGCAACAACAGTCCACGATGGTCACAAAATAAGGGATCAGTTTATGTATTGATTATAATAGAGAATCACTCTCCCGAATGTATATTATATAGCAACAACAGTCCATGATGGTCACAAAGTAAGGGATCAGTTTATGTATTGATTATAATAGAGAATCACTCTCCCGAATGTATATTATATAGCAACAACAGTCCATGATGGTCACAAAATAAGGGATCAGTTTATGCATTGATTATAATAGAGAATCACTCTCCCGAATGTATATTATATAGCAACAACAGTCCATGATGGTCACAAAATAAGGGATCAGTTTATGTATTGATTATAATAGAGAATCACTCTCCCGAATGTATATTATATAGCAACAACAGTCCATGATGGTCACAAAATAAGGGATCAGTTTATGTATTGATTATAATAGAGAATCACTCTCCCGAATGTATATTATATAGCAACAACAGTCCATGATGGTCACAAAATAAGGGATCAGTTTATGTATTGATTATAATAGAGAATCAATCTCCCGAATGTATATTATATAGCAACAACAGTCCATGATGTTCACAAAGTAAGGGATCAGTTTACGTATTGGTTATAATAGAGAATCAATCTCCCGAATGTATATTATATAGCAGCAAAAGTTCATGATAGTCACAAAGTCAGGGATTGAAGGTAATGTTGACAACGTTCCTGGATATAGTGTATCCTTTTGGCACGTAATCTGTTTAATGAAACAACGTCAAAGACCATCACTCTCGAATCAGACACTCTCCAGAATCGGATTTGAACTCCAGTACTCGGAAAAATATGGCCGCCTTTTATACACGTCGCATTTAATATTTTGAGCTTCCTGATTGATTAAGCCTTCTCTTGGTGAACTATAGAATGAGTTGGCTCATGGGTGTCTTACCCGTATAAATGTATCCAAAAAAATCCAACATGTCGTTGATGGCAAGTCGATCGCTGGTAGCCAGGCAGTATAAAACAAAAGAACTTGAAGATTTCCATTTTTAAATTGATTTCATCCAATGAGAGTATAAAATAGGAATAAAATGTGCATGTGTGTGTGTGTGTGTGTGTGTGTGTGTGTGTGTGTGTGTTTATATCATGTCCTAACTCTTTAGAATTTTTCACGACTGTGGTTTTAATATCCTATTATATGCATAGTCAATAGTCATATTTGTTCCCTTATCGAACGCCCTGAATATGACGATAAACTGCATCCGGCAGCAAGGCTTCTGATTGGGAGATTGGAAGTACTGAGGAGCGTGGGACCACTTCTTAATTGCTGTTGTTCCCTGGGTGGTGGCATTCTATTAGGATCCCAATTACGGGCAAATAGTGAACTCCAAAATTGGATTCTAAACCCCTATTGAAGTATAAGAATACATTTTTATTGCAGAAAATAGCAATAGATCCTAATACTAAATAAAAAAAATTAACACAAAGCTCTAATTACCAATAGTAATAGATTTTAATAGTAAAACAATTACCAAATTACCAATTTTCAAAGCTTCAATTTTGTCGTGGACTCGGTTAAGAAGTCCAACAAGAAATAATACAACAACTAAAATAGGAAATAACGATATATATATATATATATATATATATATATATATATATATATATATATATATATATATTAAACACAGCAAAATACAAATACATGGAACTCTGTTAGTAGAACAATAAATACGGGTAAGGAAGTAATACTAGAACTAGGACTCGCAATAGTAGCACGCTAGCAGTCTTGGCTATCTCTGCCTATCGCTCTCCTCTGCTGATCTGTTGATCTATGCTAAGCTCTCTCTCTTGTGAGGGGAAGTATATGTAGTTGTAGGAAGAGTTCAATCCGTTGTAATTGGTGTTGCCAACAGGACACCCCTCTGCCAAGTTTTTTTTCTTTATGTAGCGAGCTTTAATATATTTTTTTCTTTTATGATTTATCATCAAAGGTTTGGTGAACTTCCTTTTTCTACCCGATTTTCTAGTTTCCGGTACTGTTTGGGGTCTTTGTAACTCGAATGTAACAAAAATCATGTCCATAATTTCTTCTTCTTACGGTAGCGTGTTGGTTTCTTCCAACTGCCTTTTATTTATTTATGTGACTTCTGTGCCTGTATTCTGGTCCTTGAATTGTGCATAGCATATTCCCGATCCTAATAGTTATTTTATCGGCTTCTCAGTAGGACGTATTGTCTTTAACTATTTTATAACTAGCAGTATAACCCAGCATTGCTCGGGTGTAATGAAAGCTTTAAAACTAATCCATGGTCCTTGAGCTCAGACTCTTTGGACGTTAGCACGAAAGACTAAAAAGCAATAGTTGTTACCAGTTAAAGCGAAACCGTAGACTGAAAAAAAATGAATGGATGTAAGTCAAATTTTGATTTTCTGGTATCGATATCAAATAAGTTTCTTTCGCTGTAAACTGAATTTTGAAGGCTAAATAAGTTCTCTGAGTAAATGGTATCATGGCTGAGACTAAGAACTACAATTATACCTACTTAGAGCCAAACACGAAGCAAAAGCTAAAATAAAAGGCTGAAAAAATACAGACATAAAGGCAGATAAACAGACACACACATAAACATCTTGCCTTTTATATATATATATATATATATATATATATATATATATATATATATATATATATAAATCGGACCAGTCCTTCTATAACCCGTTTTTTCGATTATCGATTGTCGATATTTATTGGGGGTACCTCGACACAAAACCTAGCTAAGAACACTGGCAGACGCTTATAGTACAACTGTGTAAATTTTCAAGAAAATCGGTTCAGCCGTTTTGGAGTCTATAGGTAACGGATACACACAGACACACACAGACACACAGACAGACAAAGTTCCATTTATAAATAAGTTTAGGTATACTCTTTCTTCTGATCGTCCTCTTTGGTACGAATTAAAAATAGCGATGAACCAAATAACATTCTTACTCTATTATTATTCCCTATTTGCTGGTTCATTTGAGGTGAAATCTAATATAGGGAAGTTATTTTTTAGAATGTTGAGCAAATACTTCATCAAGTCTTCTGAATTACATAAAATATTTAGTAGGAACACGGTAAAATTAAACTATAGCTGTGCGAGTAATTTAGAAATTGCTATAAAGAAACAAAAGGCCAGGAATTTCAAGGCAAACATACCAAATGATAGTGTCAATAGTGATTCGTCTAACTCCAGGGAGAAAAGTAAATGTTCGCCGAGTAGATCTCTTAAAATGGAAAGAGTGGTTTATAAAGCGGAAGTGGAAGATTCCAATTGACAAAAAAGATTTATGTTGGATGCACGGAAAGCAATTTCAAAAGGAGATTGTACAAACATAAATCATCGTTTAAGTTAAAAAAGTGCAGGAATTGTACCAGACTCACCAGCCATGTGTGGGAATTAAATCGAAAAAAAAGAAAAAAAAGAAAAAGAGACATCCTCATAAAAAACAACCCCCCCCCCCAAAAAAAAACCAATGGAATATAATTATGCATTAATAAATATACATATTATCCCTCATCAGTAGTACGGCTTGAAGTTTCATGCACAATGCAATCTTCAGGTGCTGAGTATAGACTGACCGTTACGTAATTGAAATTTTAATCAAAATATGTAGGATCGCAATGTTGGTGTAGTTAAATATTGTACCGGGTTCACAATTTATTAATTTAAAAATATATTTGACATTTAAATAAACGGGATTTATATACCGTGAGTCCCCATATTTATGAGAGGGGGGGGGTTAGGGACCAAAACCTAGCGCAAATAGTTAGAATCCGCAAAAGTGCTTATAAGTAACTATTTTGATAATTAAAACCACCATATACCTTAAACTTTCATTCTAAACACTTTAGAAACTTTCATTTTTTAAAGCATTTTTTGAGAATAGTACTGTATTTGTGACCATACTCTTAGCATAAACTTCCTTTCTTACGTAAAATAACTATTTTTAATTACTCAGATCAATACAACCATTGAAAATACTGTATAAAATATCTGCAACAAGACATAAAATACTGTATAAAGTTTAAAACATTTTTTTAGAAACAGAGCTGTAATGTTGCCCTCAGACTTAGCATAAATTTTAAACCTACAAGCAAAAATACACACAAGAACACAAACACCCAACTATGACCTAAAAATAAAACATTTAAGTAGTTAAACATAGTAGTACGGTAAGAAAAAGGTCAAACCAATGAAAAAGATCAATAAAACGAAAAGAAGTCAACCTAAATGACAAGAATAAACCAACCAGAAAAGCAATTAAGCGGACACCCACTCACGCGTACATTAAAAAGCAATAAAAATCATAGTAAATAGTAAATTAGACCACACTCAAAAATATCAACTCACATCGAGTTCTCTGTATAGAGCTTGGGTATGACTAAAAAAAAAAAATTGGGTATGACTAAAAAAAAAAGGTACACAACATAAAACTCAGCTCAGTGAGCAAAGACATTATAACGGTGTCCTCACGAAAGTTCGAAATCGGCATGAATCTGCTCAGGTAAAGTCCCCCCCCCCCCCACATATATATATATATATATATATATATATATATATATATATAAGTATAGCGTAGGTATGTATGGAATAATATTCCGTATCCAAGAAACATTATTCTTAAAAACGTGCTCAATACAAAGTAGAGCAATAATATTTATTCAGAAATTCTAGCATGAATATGTAACAATATCAGCACAGTAGTAGCTATTTTGTCTCGACACCACCTGTGTCCCATCCAGTGATGAGGCCTATCTCAAAATGAAAAATTTCAAAAGGCTAAAAACAAGCTTGATGGGACACAAACATCATTTGATGGGAAACAGATGGTGTCGAGGCAAAATAGCTACTTTTGTGGTGATATTGCAACATATTCATGTTATAATTTCTGAATAAATATATATATGTATAGTTTAAAAATTGCGATATTTATTTTCAGCACCCCTCACACACACACACACACACACACACACACACACACATATATATATATATATATACTAGAAATAAATAAATACTGTCAAAAAATACATTTTTAACTTACAGCTTTTTAGTAGTTTTTCCTATACATATTAAGAAAGTATACGTGGATCATCATTATGCTATATATATATATATATATATATATATATATATATATATATATATATATATAGTGTATCGAGGCAGCAGATAATTAAAAATGTATCTCAACAAACTTAACAATAGCTCTAACAATATTGATAATATTAATAATAATGGTGTACATCAAAATAAACATAATACTATTAACTTATACTATTGCGACCAAATACATTATAATAATATATATATATATATATATATATATATATATATATATATATATATATATGAAAGAAAACAATGAATTACAACTGAATAAAAATGCCTAAGTAAAAGATACCGACATTATGCAATATATATATATATATATATATTATATATATATATATATTACATAATGTCGGTATTTATATATATATATATATATATATATATATATATATATATATATTGCATAATGTCGGTATCTTTTACGTAGCCATATATATTTATATATATATATATATATATATATATATTGCATAATGTCGGTATCTTTTACGTAGCCATTTATATCTATCTATATATATATATATATATATATATATATATATATATATATATATTGCATAATGTCGGTATCTTTTACGTAGCCATTTATATATATATATATATATATATATATATATATATATATATTGCATAATGTCGGTATCTTTTACGTAGCCATTTATATATATATATATATATATATATATATATATATATATATATATATATTGCATAATGTCGGTATCTTTTACGTAGCCATTTTTGTTCAGTTGTAATTCATTGTTTTCTTTCAGATCTGTTTCGTCTTTGTTTTTGACTTTCTTTTCCCGACGACAATGTAATCACACACCATAATTACTATGACTAACAAGTTTTTTTTTTTTTTGACTCCACTCATCCCCTGCCTGGATCTAACGTTGCAACATTGTTATCTCTTTCCTCTTTTCTGGGTTTTTCTTCGACGTCTCTACCCCATACACCCTCTTCCCCACCTGAAATAACAACAACAGCATTACACTGTTCCCGCCAAAATGTTACTTAATCACCGTGTGCCCAAGATTGTCCAGGTGAGCCAAAGTCTGAAAGCCAAAGGGGATTGTTTTATTATTTAATGCCTGGACATGTTCACACGCAAACTGGTGACTTTGCTTTCATGGCTCCCCTTCTTTCATTTGTCAGCGTCTTAAAGAAGAAAAAGAAAAAGGAAAAGGAAAAAAAAAAAAAAAGAGAAAGTAAAAGAAAAATGAAAAAGAAAGAACTCGTCAGACTGCTTTTGCTGATGATTGCTTTTCTTTCTTCTTGGCTTTCTGTTCTTTTTAGTAAATGCAAGGTTTTCTGCTCTTATAACCCGAAAAATACGAGTGTTGCTAAAATGTCTGACACTTCAAACCTTGTAAACCTTGTAATCCATTTAAAAAAAAAAACAAACAAGGAGCAGATTTGATCGAACACACACACACACACACACACACACACACACACACACACACATATATATATATATATATATATATAAGAAAAAATTAAGGCAGACACGTTATTTCATGGTAAATCGGAAGCTTAGGTCTATTTCTTGCGAATCATCGTCAGCTTCTGTTTTTATTGTACAGAAGATTTTACACGAATGAAATTCACAAAGACTTTGTTTTTGTTTGTGAATTTCATTCGTGTAAAATCTTTTCTTTACACGAATGAAACTCACAAAGACTTTGTCTTTGCTTGTGAATTTCATTCGTGTAAAATCTTCTGTACAATAAAGACAGAAGCTGATGATGGTTCGCCTGAAATAGAAATAAACTTCCGATTTACCACGAAATAATGTGCCTGCTTTAACTTTTTCTTATATTTGCTCTATATGTATTTATATACATATATATTTAGAGCACTCTTAGAGTGTTATACTACCACTCTATGTACAGGATACTCCTTTGGATTCTTCTATGTCTACGCCGCATGCTTACATATATAATTGTATATATTTTGGCAGCAATCCCCGCTTTATACAAGGAAAACAATTAAAATGACTGGCAAGGTACTGCGATAAATTTTTATTTCATTTTTTATGTGTTATAATTTTCTTCTTTTCTGGACGTAAATTATATAAAAATTATCGGAATGGTCTGTATATTTTAAAAGTAAAAATGAAATTTATCCTTGATAATGGCTAAAAATATAGCCGAAAGCGTTCGAACATACATAAGGCAATTCATACATTCAGTTAAAAGTTAAAATGAATTTCATCCTTGATAATGGCTAAACATATAGACGAAAGCGCTCGAACATAAATAAAATTTCCATTTACTTTTTTCCCGACAGCTACAATTTCCAAGAATTTAATTGTAAAGTCAGTAGTCATCTCCTATCTCACTAATCTGCATCCATCTGTTCCTTTCTCCGTCCACTTCACTCTCATCAGTATTCTCATCCTTCTCTTACCCACTTCATGACACCCCCTATAACCTATCACTCTTTCTCATAACTTTCCTCCTATGTAACCCCCTGCAAAACAGTGGCCGTAAAATGCCTTGCTTGGGGCGATATGATTAGAAAAAGAAAATTCTATACATTTATATTCCAGGGAATGTAAATAAATCTAAAAGACATGCATGTGTAGCTAATCAGTATTTCATTGACTGATTCATTCGTTTTCTATGGTTTATCGATAGACGAGAAATTATTATGTAAATATAAAGTGGGGGATCAATTTTATATTACAAACAATATATAAACTGATCCCTCAGTTTATGGCCACAATCATCCTTATCTTATGATTAGAAAAAAACAATTCTATACATTTATATTCCAGGGAATGTAAATAAATCTAAAAGACATGCATGTGTAGCTAATCAGTATTTCATTGATTGATTCATTCGTTTTATATGGCTTATCAACAGACAAGAAATTATTATGCACATATAAAGTGGGGGATCAATTTTATATTACAATCAATATATAAATTGATCCCTCGTTTTATGGCCATAGTCATCCTTCTCTTACCCACTTTCTCTTACCCCTATAACCTGTCAGTCTTTCTCATAACTTTCCTTCTATGTAATCCCCTGCAAAATAGTGGCAGTAAAATGCCTTGCCTGGGGCGATATGATTATAAAACAAAAAACAAAACAAAACAAAACAAAAAAAAACAAGCAAATTAATACATTTAAATTAAAAGTAAAAATAAAATTAATCTATGATAATGGCTAAAAATATAGCCGAAAGCTCTCGGGCATACGAAACATTTGGAAAATTTCGATATAATTTACGTCCAGAAAAGAAGAAAATTATAAGAACGTCTGAAAAATTAAATAAAAAAAATTAAGCACAGGACCTTGACAGTTGTTCTTAATGAAACTTTCATATATATGCAGGGTGCAATGAAAGAATTGTCGCCTAAATTACGCAAACATAAAAAAAATGCTAACATCTCATTTTAAAAGATATATTTTCCAAAATTATACAGAAATATCTTGAAACACTAAATTGTAAATCTATTCAATAAAATCGCCATTGGCTTTAACCACGGACTCCAGACGACTTCGGGGTCTCCTGCATCAATTCTGGAGGGTCTCCGCGCTTAAGTTGGTGAATGCAGCAATAATCCTTCCTCTCAGTTCATCGTTGGTGTTTTGTCTCTCGCTCAATTGCAATGCAGATACAATAATCAAGGGGGTTGCAGTCTGGGGAGTCAGGTCGCCAGATATAAAGGGTGATGTGACCACAGAAATTGTCCGACTGGCTTTTCTTGCTTGTGCGGCATGATGTAGAGTCCTGTTGCCAGACATAGGGTCTACCAGAAGCCATCCTCTTGACTTAGGGTAGTACTACTTTTTGAAGGCACTTGATGTCGGCTTCCTTGCTGAGTCGGAGGCCCTCACCAAATACGAAAGCAATTTTCTTATCAGAATGATTAGAGTGAGTTTTTCGAGCTGTCAAGCTTCGTAATCACCGTTAGAATCATCCAACTCTTACAAAGTCCTCTACACTATACTCAGATTGGCATCCAAATACACTGAAGTATTCGTATTGGATTTTCCGGTGCGAATGCCAACCAGTGCAGCATGGTGTTCCAAATTTCTAGCGGAGTGAATTTCGCCATGGTGCTCTTGTTCTCACAGTCAGTGCCCAACTGACTCTACTATACTGTGCAGTCAACAAAACTAAAAGCAACACACATGAGCGAATTTATTAACACAAAATGGCAACAATTTACTAATCACATGATATATATATATATATATATATATATATATATAAACTTATTTATAAATGGAACTTTGTCTCTGTGTGTGTATGTGTGCGTGTGTGTGTGTCCGTTACCAATAGACTCCGAAACGGCTGAACCGATTTTCATGAAAATTTACACAGTTGTACTATAAGCGTCTGCCAGTGTTCTTAGCTAGGTTTTGTGTCGAGGTACCTCAGATAAATATCGAAAATCGATAATCGAAAAAATCGGGTTATAGAAGGAGTGGTCCGATTTTAATCAAATTTCATACACTCATAGATAAAGACATAAGAAACGATATTCAGAAGTTTCAAGGTTGCAGTTCTTACAATAGTGCAGAAAATGGATAATATATATATGAAAAAAGGCAAGATGTTTGTGTGTGTGTTTGTTTATCTGTCTGTATGTCTTTTATACAAATCCACAATTTTTATCCGATTCTCACTGAACTTCACACACATATTCTTTAGGCTGAGTCTGAGCTCCAAGACCATGGATTAGTTTTAAAGCTTTCATTACACCCGAGCAACGCCGGGCTATACTGCTAGTATATATATATAAAAGAATGAATGGCAACTATTAAAATATGTAAGAAAGGATTTAATGTGTTTAAGACTAGCAGAACTTTTGTGAAGAAAGTGCTACAGAAATCGCTTGAGCGTCATTTATTTATTACACACACACACACACACACACACACACACACACACACACACACACACACACACACACACCGGTCTCCTCAGACATAACTTTTTAGTCTTTATGATCAATTTTCTGAATTTTTTCTTTATGAATCTTTTTTTCTTATTTTCGTATAAAATTTTTCCTCGTGAATATTTAATTATAATTTTTACTTATGTCATTTTTTATTTATTTATTTATTATTTTTTTATTTATTTATTTATTTTTATTTATTTTTTACTTTTAAAATTTATTTGTGACTGTAATTTTATATTATATAGATCTTTTTTCTTTCGGTCTTTTTAAAATTTTATTTGTATTTTTTCTTTAGTTTGGTTATTTTTAGTTTTGTTCTTTGATTTTGTTTTTTTTAATCGTTTCACTTCAAGCAAGTCAGTACTGCCACTGGTGCGTAGGGGGCTACATAAGAGGAAAGTGAAGGGTTACACAGGAGGAGAGTGAAGAGAAAGAGGAAGCGGTTACAGTGGTGTTAGAGAATGGGCAAGAGAAGGATGTGTGAGGAGTGCTGCGTGAGAGTAGAGTGAAAAAGGGGGAGAACAAGATTCAGGGAGTGTTGGGGAAAGGATAAAAGAAGCATGAGAGTCAAGGGGATAAGAGATGGCCATTGATGTTGCATTTAAACTCTTGAAGATTGTAGTTATCAGAGAAGAAAGCATACGGAAGAGGGTTCCACAGGTGGGAAGTGCGAGAAAAGAAGCTGATAGAGTAAAAGTGTCGGCTGCATTTGGTTGTTTTGACTGTAAAAGGGTGGGACTTTGTTGCCAGTCTGGTTGCTCGAGTAAATTCTTGTAGAGTGGCAAAAGGGAGCTAAGCCCCTTGGAATAGAATCCATGAATATATTTGTAGAAGAGACAAAAGGAAGCCACATCCCGTAGGTGAGAAAGTGGCTGGAGTTGAGCTGCCAGGTCGAGATTGATTATATTGCAGATTCTCTTCTAGATCCTGTTGAGAACCTCGAGATGAATAGCAGGAACGCCTGCCCAGATATGACAACATTATTCAATGCATAGGTAGATGCTTGGTTTGTATAGGAACAAGATGGACTCATGCAAGAAAACTTCCTGGCCCGACAGTGACCCAACCTTCCTAGCAGTAAACTATTGATTCAATGTAGTCGTTCCACTTGAAGTCGACTGAGAGAGTGAGGCAGAGGAGGCGCATTGTATTGCATTTGGGGATACTAGTTTGATCCATGCTGATGGGGGTGCAGGAGGGACTGTCTATGGTGGTTGACGGATAGCAGCTTTGTTTTGGAAGCATTAAACTTTACGAGATATTTCTTACACCAGTCGACCACAGATTGGAAGCCCTTCTCAAGCTTATCTTGTTCTGCCTTGGCAGATTTCTTACTGATGCGGTAGTAAATGGTGGTGTCGTCAGCGTACTCGGAATTTGATCACATCAGGGAGATCGTTGATAAAGATCAGGAAGAGCGTTCGTGTGGTAGAATTTCGAGGCGTGCCCATTCAATATGACTTTCATTATGCGGTTTGATAGGAAAATATGATCAAACCAAGCAATTGTCCAGTCATATCATAGCTCCGTAGCTTGCGCAAAAGACCGTCGTGCCAGACCCTATAAAATACTTTGGGGATATCCATTGCAACAGCTCCAGCTCCACCGTTGCTTATCGAGGGCCTGGTATATGTACTCAGTGATGGTCATTAGTAAATCAACCGTAGACCTGGCAAAGCAGAAGATATACTGTCTGAATGAGAATAGTTTATGGGCGGTGAGATGAAATATTTCAGCACTGAACACTTTATCAAGCCTCGAACACTTTAACGAAAATTGGTAGGGAGGCTGATAGGGCGATAATTAGAGGGGTTCGAGGATTCTCCCGAGTTTCTAAATACAGAAACCACAGAACAGGACTTCCAACAAACAGGAAAAACGGAAGTAGAGAGGCAGTAATTATACAGTTTAGATAGGTCAGAGGAGAGTACAGGGGCACATATCTTTATTGTGCAATGACTGGGATTCTGTCGTCTCCGCTCGCCTTAGTGGGTGAATTTTTGAAGTTATCTTAGAGACCCGAGAGAGGGTTATGTAAACATCTCTCAGTTGTGCCCCAATTCTAAGAGGGAAGTCGAGTGCAGATACTCCAGACGAGTCAAATATGGAGTTGGAGAACAATCTGCGAGCAAAGCACTCGGCCTTGTCCGCGGTGGCTGTGAGGACCTCGAATTTATTGATTAAAAGATGGAGGATTTGCTGTTGTTCAGCACTCATTTGCAGAGCTGTCAGTAGTCTTTGGAGCCAAACTTGCGGGCTGCTCTAGGTTACTTCATTCTCTCAGCAAAAAACAGCTTAGTGCCATTTAAGACCCTCTTACAATCATTACAAGCAGAGGCAAATGGGCGCTTATTATAGTCAGACGCGTGGCTCCGATATAACCGGAAGTAGTGATTCCTGTGGGCAATGGCGGCAAAGCAGGCAGGAGAGAACCAGGGGACGAATGAGGTTTAAGACGGAACTTCCTGACCTGGATGAAAGCATAGATACCAGCTTGCACCCAGAAGGAGACCCCAGAGACGCAGTCCTCAACGAATTTCAGTTTGCTCTTTGATAGCATAAGAAGATCTGTGTGTAGGAGATTCCTAGTGGGAGTAGGAGTGGAGGGGAATATTAATGGAAAGAGCAGCATAATCGGAGTTACCAAGAGAGAAAAGCTGCAAGGATTGGCAAAAGTCAGGGACAGAGGTGAAGCAGAGATCTAGCAGAGAAGCGTGTCCTGTAGAGATACTAGGGAAGCGCGTGGACAAATCCACCACATGAGTAAGAGATTGAGTAATTGCAATGTTCACGGCATGAATGCCAGCAGGATTAGTGATAAAGTTTTCCAGCCACTTGGCATGGTGGGCATTGTGTTATTATTGTGTGTATATTATTGTGTGCATATATGATCTGCTATAATTATGTTTGTGTGTGATAATATTGTATAGGATTATATCAATTCTTTTAAATATTCTTTTCCTTTAAAGTTTTTTGTGCGTGTGTTCCTTATTTTTGAGACATTTCCGGTATCTGTTGCTCTAATATTTAATTGCATACACCTCTACTTTTCACCTACCTTATTTCATCCCTGTGCAAAGTTTTTTTGTTTTGTTTTGAATATTCTGAGTTAAATGTAACATTTGATTTTTGGGGTCTGAAAAAGCAGTTTGTAATTTTTACAACTGCCGAAATAAATTCTGGATTTATAACCGTTTAATTATGTGTTGAGTTTTCCTTTCGATAATTATATATATATATTATTAGAGAAGTATAACAAAAATATAATTTAAAATAGCTAGTAATGTAGCCGAAAGTGCTCAGAATCAACAAACGTTTGGAAATTTTTACATTCACTAAAAAAAGTTACTTGTACTATACAAGAATAAAAAAAGTTATTAAACAGAGGAAGTGAAACTTGTATCACTTAAACCAGAAATAAATTTAAATTGAGAATAGATACATCTAATCACACATGTAACACAATACAATTAACACTAGGATAAATAAATTATCATCCATTAGCAAAATATTTAAGGCTAATAAAATCCTTTATTATAATGCCTTCAAAAAAGTGGATTTAAACAAGAATTATTCTATAAAAAAGCCCCAGTGAAACTGGTATTAACAAGTCTAAAATTAGGAAAAGAAAAGTTTTTTTTTTAGATATTCTGAGTGAAATTCTCATTAATTTACATTTCAACGGTTTGAATGAGGCAGTTGTAATTTGTTTACATTGCCGAAATAAATTCTGGATTTATAACCGTTTAATTATGTGTTGAGTTTTCTTCTCTCTCTCTGTCTCTTTCACTCTCACTATAAAGACACGTGGGTATGTGTATATGTGTGCATGTATGTGTATGTAAGCATTCAATAAATAAATTTATGTATTCAATAAATAAATATATATATATATATATATATTTAAGCATGTTAGATGAAATAATTTAGACATAATTTGTTTATTCCTTTTTATTTTCTCACGAAGAACTTAATTAATTTTCAAATCGGTGCCGTGCGTTTCTAAGCTTATCCTCAAAACACATAAAACTCGTTAAATCATAAACATTTTCATACAGACACTACACATTAATTAAATCTTAACAATCAACTCCCTGAAGATGATCTTGAATGAGATTGAAAGTACTTGGGACTCTTTAAGTAAAAATAATACTAATGAAAATGTATATAGTGCCTTTCTTGCTATTTTTAATCTCCATACCGGGAAACTTATTCGTGACTACGGGAGGATCAAAATAAATATAAAGAAACACAATATGCCTAAATTGTATGTATGCGTGAATGCATGTATTGATGTATGTGTGCATGCATGTGTGCATGCATGTATGTTTGTGTGCATGCATGTATGTATGTGTGTATGCACGTGTGCATGCTTGTATGTATGGTTGTAGGCATGCATATGTGTATGTATGCATGTATGTGTGTGTGTATGCATGCGTAGATACATGTATGTATGTGTGTATGCATGTGTGCATGCATGTATCTATGTGTGTATGCATGTGTGCATGCATGTATGTATGTGTGTATGCATGTGTGCATCCATATATATATATATTTAAATATATATATATATATATATATATATATATATATATATATATATATATATATATATATATATATATATATATATATATATATATATATATATATATATATATATATATATATATATATATATTTATTTATATATATATATATATATATATATATATATATATATATATATATATATATATATATATATATATATATATATATATATATATATATATATATATATATATATATATATATATATATTTATATATATTTATATATATATATATTTATATGCTTAAATGAAGATATGCTGCCTAAATATAATCACACACACACACACACACACACACACACACACACACACACACACACACACACACACACACACAAAGTATTAAAGTATTATTTTTATGATTTTTTATAAATTTTGTGATCCCTTCTAACACGGTCGAAATTTTGGTAACAAAAATTCTTTTGATTTTTTGATTTACATAAACTAAGTTTTTTTTTCCGGTGACAAACACTTTAATTTCAAAAATTCCTTCAAAAATCAAATAATTGTCGGATTTTAATAAAACTTTCAGAACTTATTTACAAATGAAGGAAATTATTTTTGAAATTATTATTTTAAAAAATCTTGCTAAAAATATTTATTTTTACATCTGTTACCCCACCCTCCATGTAAATTAATGAAATTTAAAGAAATTAAATTTTGTTGCAAAAATTGGTTTCATCAATTAAACGCAGGACTTATTGGGGAATGAAAATCATCTAATATTTTTTTTCAGATATTTTGCCTTTATTTCCGAAAATCTGCCCCTAATAGTAAAATAAAAAATGCAATAAAACTATGACATTATTAAATTTGATAAGCTTTTAATTGTTTTAATAAATTATATATATTAAGGACATCATAGTCTGAAAAAAAAGTTTCGATTAATCAAACATTTTAAAAGAATTTTTTTTTTGTTTTTTTTTTAATTAGAATAAATCATAAAGTTTCAAAAATATTTGAAAAATACTTGAAACATTTGTTGCCGTTAGTTTATTAAGCTTATTAAGTGTAAATAATATTTACTAATCAATATTGAAAAGTTTAGTACAAATTGTCGTAACTTCGTATTTTTAATTTTTTTTTATCGATCGAGGGAATACATTGATCATGTAGAGTGGAAATTGAAGTAAATAATTTATTCCTGCTGGGGTGAGGATACTGAAGAAGTAAATAATCTTTCTGATTAGTTTTGTAAATAACTATTTCTATAAAATGTTAAATATTTTCCAAATTTCTTACTAAATTTTAATAATCTGAAATTTTAGTGAAATTCTCTCATTTAATTCATTCGAAATATCCTTTTCTTTTTGATTTCCGGCTCGATCGGCTTTTCAGGATGGCAAGAAGCAGATTTTGATGGTTGCGTTTATGGAGTTTTACACAAGGATTGCCCTCGACAATTTAACAGTCCCGAACAGTTTAGTCTATACTTCGACGCAAAGGTTAGCTTCATTTTTTTATATTTGTTCTAAAAGTTTCCAATGTTTCTCAAATCAGAATAGAACGAACGTCCTCCAAGTTGCTCTATGAAATTATGTATTTAAAGAATAAGGTATGTATGTATGTATGTATGTATGTGCATGCAAGTGTGTATGTGTGTATGCATGTATGTGTGCATGCATGTATGTGTGCATGCATGTATGTATGTGAGTATGTGTGCATGCATGTATGTATATATGCATGCATGTATGTATGTATACATGTGTGCATGCATGTATGTATGTATGTGTGCATGCAAGTATGCATGTACGTGTGCATGCATGCATGTATGTATGTGCGCATGCATGTATGTATGTGAGCATGCATGCATGTATGTATGCATGTATGTATGTATGCATGTATGTATGTGTGCATGCATGTAGGTATGCATGTATGTGAGTGTATATGCATGTGTGCATGCATGTATGTATATATGTCTGCATGTGTGCATGCATGCATGTATGTATGTATGTATGTGTGTATGCTTGCGTGAATGCATGTATTGATGTATGTGTGCATGCATGTGTGCATGCATGTATGTTTGTGTGCATGCATGTATGTATGTGTATGCGCGTGTGCATGATTGTATGTATGGTTGTGGGCATGCATATGTGTATGTATGTATGTGTGTACGCATGTGTGCATGCATGTATGTATGTGTGCATGCATGTGTGTATGTATGTATGTGTGCATGCATGTGTGCATCCATGTATGTATGATTGTGGGCATGCATATGTGCATGTATGTATGTGTGCATGCATGCATGCATGTGTGTATGTATGTATGTGTGCATGCATGTATGTATGGATGCATGTATGTATTTCTGCATGTATGTATGTGTGTATGTATGCATGTATATATGTATGTGTGCATGCCTGTATGTATGTACGTATGTATGTATGTATGTGTGCATGCATGCATGTATGTATGTATGTGTGCATGTATGTATGCGTGCATGTATGTATATGTGCATGTGTGCATATGCATGATTAATTTGATCTGTGGTATTTTACAGTGATAACCAGCACCAGGGAACTTCTAAAAATCCTTTCATTTTTATACGCGTATAGACTTCCTTGAACAAAAATGATTTGTTTTAAATGTGGCGCTTTGCTTCTGATTGGCTTTTGGAAGTATGACTTCATGACCTAGCGATCTTTTTGTTTGCTAGAATCCAAATTGTTTCCAATTTTTAGCAATAATGTAACTTACTTGAATTTTTGCTTATTATGTCATTGATACCTGCATACTACTACTATAGTTCTTTTTCTCATTTCGTAATAGTACGCAGTTATCAATGACGTAAGCACAGTTTCAAACTTGACATTCATTCATTTATTCAGTTTAGGTATATTGAGTCGCTGAGGTCACTATTACCTTCCATTTCGCAGTTGTGGTTCCTGGTGTCATTCAAGTCAGTAGTGCAATGGTTTCCTGATTTCTTTTGCACAAGGAATATTGAACTTACCCTGTCCCTCTCCTCAGAAATTAAAGAGGCAAGACTTTTTTGCTTTCTCCCAGACTGGCGATGGTATATAGAGGCCGTGCACTACCCAGATTATTTAGCGTTGACTTGACTGCAGGAGTTGCCGGAAAGTGTTGACAGTCAACCGACTTCGAAGCTCTATTCTCGGTTTTCTATCTGGATTTACTTCCGTAGACATTTCTGTGTTTGAATATGACCGCAAGGAAGTTTAAAATCAGGATTTTCCTCTTTCTACGTGGGTCATTTAAAAAATAAGGCGAATTTTTCGGTATAAGGACTTCTACGAGAGTCATTCAATAAAATGAGGTAAATTTGTCGGTATAAGGATTTTTACGAGGGTCATTCAATAAATAAGGTGATTTTTTCGGTATAAGAAATTCTACGAGGGTCATTCAATAAATGAGGTGAATTTTTCGGTATAAAGAATTCTACGAGAGTCACTCAACAAATAAGGCGAATTTATCAGTATAAGAACTTCTAATACAGATAGAAGCTTACTTTTTTTATTTTTGAAAGTCAGCTCCCTGTGCAGGGCCCGGAAATTTTTCCCACCTGAATCTATTCTGCACATATACAAATCTACCATCCGCCCGTGTATTGAATATTGCTGCCATATCTGGTCGGGTGCCCCTCTGCTGCTCTCCTTGGGCTTCTTGACAAAATACAAAGGAGGATCTGTAACGTGGTTGATACTGACTTGGCAGACCGGCTGCAGCCGCTCTCTCACCGGCGTGATGTGGCTTCCCTGTGCCTCTTCTACAAGTATTTTCATGGCTTCTGCTCTGATGAGCTTAGATCACTGGTGCCGCCTAAGCACGAATTTGCACGAGATACTAGATTAGCAACTAGGTCCCACCCTTTTACAGTTAAACAAATAAGATGTACCGTAAATTCTACTCCAACAGCTTCTTATCTCGCGCTTCCCGCCTGTGGAACTCCCTTCCACAAGTCTGCTTTCCTGACAGTTACAATCTCCAGGTGTTTAAATGTAGGGTCAATAGACACCTCCTATCACACTAACTCCCAACTTATTCTCAGAACACTCTCATCTACCCAACCATCATTCTCGGTATCCTTACCCGCCTATCACCCACCCTCTGACATTTCCTATATTTAATCATCCTTTCTCCACTCTACGTAGCCCCCTGCGCAGTAGTGGCAGTGACATGCCTTGCTCGGGGTGAAACGCTTATAAAAAAAAAAAAAAGTCTCCCAGCAGTGTCACACATTTTTTTCCATCTGTGCACAAGCTTCCGTATTTCCCCAGTGTAAAAATCTTTGGAGCAGTTCCCAGCCCAGCTCGTTGGTCATCATGGACAATTTTGTGTGCTGTCCCAAAAGATAGGCTCAAAGTCCTTGCAATGTCATCCACTGTCAGCCTTCTGTCAGATTGAATGAGGTCACTGACTGATTCGGTCACCTCAGGAGATCTCACTTCTGTAGGCCACCCAGGCCTGTCTTCATCCTCAACACTGCTCCGTCCTTCTTTAAACAATTTAGCCCACTTGTAGACATCTTTTTGGCTGAAACATGTGACACCATACACATTTGACATTCTACTATGAATTTCAACTGGTTTGCACCTTTCAGCAACCAAAAGCTTGATAACTGACCTTTGTTCAATCCTGGAGCATACTTCTTGGTCAGTCATCTTTGATAATCTCCAAAATTCTCAATTTTTTATCAATCTGCAAAAAGAAAAAAAAAATGAAATCCCTTTGAAAAAGAAGTAAAGAAAAAAAAATTAAAAAAATGTAAGCTTCTATCTGTATTAAAAGTCCTTATACCGAAAAATTCACCTTATTTATTGAATGACTCTCGTAGAAGTCCTTATACCGAAAAATTCACCTCATTTATTGAATGATCCTCGTAGAAACCCTTATACCGAAAATTCACCTTATTTATTGAATGACCCTCGTAGAAGTCCTCATACCGAAAAATTCACCTTATTTATTGAATGACCCTCGTAGAAGTCCTTATACCGAAAAATTCACCTTATTTATTGAATGGCCCTCGTAGATGTCCTTATACCGAAAAATTCACCTCATTTATTGAATGACCCCCGTAGAAGTCCTTATACCGAAAAATTCACCTTATTTATTGAATGACCCTCGTAGAAGTCCTCATACCGAAAAATTAACCTTATTTATTGAATGACCCTCGTAGAAGTCCTTATACCGAAAAATTCACCTTATTTATTGAATGGCCCTCGTATTTATAACGAAAAGGTTTTCCTCTTTTTAGATTGACTACCTTCTTAAGCTGTTGAACTTCATCTACTTGAAGCAACTAGTTATGAGGCACGTTGAAGCTGGGCTTAAAGTGTAGTAGGCATCAGTTTATCTCGCGAAAGATGAAATGCACATCCGATCCTCACTGGGTACCTCATACCTTCGGCCTTGTGCCATATCTAAGCGCCACTTAGTAGATCAATTATCTGTCTATCTAGCTATTCATCTATCTATCCAATTCTGTTCATATTTATCTAGCTTTCTAGGGCACTTCGATGTGGTGTAATGGTTAGCGAGCTCCCGCCCCGTTAAGTCAATTGCAACTGAATATTGAGTTCGGTCCTCGCTGGATATCCATACTTATGGCCGTTTGCCACACCTAAGTTATACTTAAAAATACCACCATATTGTAATATAGCAATCTGGCCCCACCCGAGGAAGGTTGATGCAATCGATGGTGTTTCCCGTCGGTGAAGGGGTCGACGAACGACAAGACAGGTGTTTGAGAAATACATCCTGTCGGGGCCTGGAGCGGATGTCGCAGTGTTATGAGTCGGGCTCGTTTGACCTTATTTCCGACAGCGGCGGAAATGACTACGGAGGCAAACAGAACAGGTGTCTCTTGGAATTACGTGGGCGTTGCGTGGGCGAGGCAAAACCGGAAGGAAAAGTCCCGGTTCTAGAAGACTATAAAAAGACCTCGACACACGGATTCGCCAGCAGAGAACGGCCAGTGGAAGCAGAGAGACACCACAGGCAAGACTACACTCCCGTCGACCCATTCTATGTGCGCTCTCACTCTTCCATTCTCTGTTCCACACGGGTTCGTCGTCAGGAATAAAAATATAACCTTATATTTTTATATATGCGTGTTCTCGTTGTTTGTCGTCGTACGGCGATATATAACAATATCTATCTATCGTATTCTGTTCATCCCCACTCTCTGTCTTTAGATACAAAGTTTTACCGGAGGCTTCAGGTTAAGTCTGGTATGACATTTGCTTTCCTCAAAGAATGAACAATTGTTAAGTGATCGAGTTTCTTAACTTAACTTTTTATCTAAACATTTACTATTGTAAAAGATGTTTTTCTACCATTCATGATGAATTTATTGTAATGGAATATTTTGAAATATTTTTTTTACGTCAGGATAAAACTCGGACCCAATTGCGGATTCTTTCCAAGGCTTTTTCCTGCTCGTACATAATGAAGGTAAGTAAATAAAGTCAGTACTTACGATCTTACGAATAATGTTAGCTGGTCTGTTCCTCGCTTGTGATAATCAGTACACAGATATGACAGTATTGAATAGACACTCACAGTAACCGTTTATTTTATTAAACAAGTAATTATTTTAGTAAACAAGTAATTTATACAAATGAAGTAATTATAAATGGTCATAAATTTAACAACTAATACTTGGTTGACATCCCCTTTGCTTTTTTTTTTTAATGCAAGGACCCGTCTAGGCATGTTAGCGATGAGTTCACGAATATCATCTTGAGGGATTTCTTGCGAGGTTTCATACAATAATTCTAAAAGTTCGGGCTTAGAAGATGGCTTCCTGTTCTTTTTTGCGGAGTTTTCGATCTAATATGGCCCCAAAGGTGTTCAATAGGGTTAATATCCGGGGACTGACTTGGCCATGGAAGTTTATTGATCCCATTTTGTCTCAACCTCTCTGATGAATTGTACGATTAATCTATTTACAACAAAAAGGAGTATTGAAAGTTTTTCAGATATTTTTCTTTGACTAAGACCACCTTCATGTTGGCCCACGATACGTCCGCGCTGAAATTTGGATAGGTCTGATGCTCCTTTGGTTCGTGGCATGTTCCAGTATTGTTATCTGCAATTTTAATCAAATAATATATGTTAACTTATCTTGGTTATTAAAAAAAATTAGAAATAAAATTTATCTTGGTGTCTATTCAGTTCTGTCATGTCTGTGTCTACCCTCGTCTATCTTCTGCATGCTTCTCGTTCCGGTCTCGGTGTTCTAAATGGGAGCTCAACTCGCGCACACCGAGCTAAGCGTTGATAATCTTTCTTTGTAGCTCGGCAAGCTGAGACACCTAAACTGTTGGTTGTTTTTAGGAATAGCTTTTCTCAAATGAATTACTTTTCAACACTAAAATAGTCTTCATCTCCTGCATTATGATGAGTGATGGGTTCTTCAAACGAATTAGGAATTTCACGGCTTCTGTTTCGATGAACTTAGCTCACTGGTGTCCCCTATATATAAAATTTACTCGAGCCACAAGATTAGCAACTAGGTCCCACCCTTTTACTGTGAAACCAATAGATTGTAAACGTAAATTCTACTCCAGCAGCTCCTTTTCTCTCACTTTCCGTCTGTAGAATTCTCTTCCATTTAATTGCTTTCCCGACAGCAATAATCTCCAAGAATTCAAATGTAATGCGATCGATCCCGACTTGAGACTAGATATTTGATTCAAGAATAAAAATCTGCAACAGATGTGTGTCATAAAAGTCTTATCTATTTATTTTATGCAGATACTTAAGTTGTCTTTTTATTTAATTAAACTAAAATTTAAATTTAATAATAATAGTTCGTGCAGATATTTATTACCCAAAAAACTGGACAGGGTTGGTCAGTCTGGTTCTCTAATGAACTTAAGTGAATGAAACGTTAATGACAAATAATCGCTACATATCAGCCGGTGTAGGTTTCTCAGACGGCACTGTCAGATCAGAACGTTTCTCTAAGAATGTCAGTTCAGTGATTACCAAATATTGTATATTAGCGAGAATAGAGGAAGAGTAATCAGGAAGACAGCAGATATCGACTGCCATTGCATTTGCATTTTTGAAAATTAAAGTGGGCTGGAAAGCATAGAGCCAGAAGGGAGCTCCACAAGCGAAAATTACAAGAAAAGAAACCGTTAGCATAAAACTTACGGTCACATCTAATCACCTCAATTGTAAATTGGCGAGAACTAATCGACAGTCTAGTAATTCGCTTCTATTCATAAAGTCTAGGTATAATAGCGTTTAGATCATTCGAACAATTAAAATGAAATTTATTTGTTTATTTATCGATTACTGTCGAGCCCTTAGCTGTCAGTGAAATTGCGAACAAATTTTCGGCGTTCTACGCCCACGTCAGGTTGATGACTGAATTTCTCGAGTGATAGTTCGCCCTTTTTCATTTGGGAACTTCAGTCATCAACCTGACGAGGGCGTAGAACGCCGATAATTTGTTCGCAACTTCACTGACATCTAAGAGCTCGATAATAATCGATAATTAAACAAATAATTCAACAATGCTGCTCAAAAGAAATATGAAAATATTTTCCACCCACGTCTATTGAACAGGTGAAGAGGCTCAGCCTTGTTCCCTGTTTAGGATGTGGTTTCCGGCTTTCTCTTTTCCAACCTTTTCACTTTTTTTTCAATTGGAGTAGATAGACTAAACTATCGCCCGGTTCACACTCCACCCACGTCTATTGAACAGGTGAAGAGGCTCATCCTTGTTCCCTGTTTACGATGTGGTTTCCGGCTTTCTCTTTTCCAATCTTTTTACTTTTTTTTTTCAATTGGAGTAGATAGACTAAACTATCGCCCGGTTCACACTTCACCCACCTCTATTGAACAGGTTAAGAGGCTCATCCTTGTTCCCTGTTTAGGATGTGGTTTCCGGCTTTCTCTTTTCCAATCTTCTCACTTTGTTTTTTTTTTTCAATTGGAGTAGATAGATCTATCTATCGCCCGGTTCACACTCCACCCACGTCTATTGAACAGGTGAAGAGGCTCATCTCTTGTTCCCTGTTTAGGATGTGGTTTCCGGCTTTCTCTTTTCCAATCTTTTCACTCTTACGTAGCCCCCTGCACATCAGTAGCGTTACCGCCTTGCTTGGGGTGATATGCTTAAAAAAAAGAAGAAAAGGCAATCTTACGTCGGTGAGAAAGAGACTGAAACCGAGACGTCAGATCGAGGCCAATAATATTGCAGATTTTTCTTTGGATTTTATCAAGGAGCTCTAGATAAAAGGCAGGAGGACCGGACCTTATATGGCAGCAATATTTTAAGCATGGACGAATGGTAGACTTACAGATATCTAAGATAGATTTAGGAGAGAAAAATTACCTAGCACGAATGAATTCATTATGATCTTTCCAATTACTCTTTACCCGAGAAGGTGCCACGAGTTACTCCCTTGGAGGTCAGCATCAACCATACTCATGGAAAGCAGAGAGAGTTCTCTTTCATATTGTCTTATACGGTCTTATATTTTCAATATCGTCTATATTGTCCCCTGCTGTACCGACCCCTATTTTGATAGGTAATTGTTGTATGTTAGTGATGTAGAAAAGATCAATAAGAATTTTGTTTTTAATCGTATCACCCCGAGCAAGGCGGTAATGCCACTGATGTGCAGGGGGCTACGTAATAGTGAAAAGATTGGAAAAGTGAAAGCCGGAAACCACATCCTAAACAGGGAACAAGGGATGAGCCTCTTCACCTGTTCAATAGATGTGGGTGGAGTGTGAACCGGGTGATAGATAGATCTATCTGCTCCAATTGAAAAAAAAAAACAAAGTGAGAAGATTGGAAAAGAGAAAGCCGGAAACCACATCCCAAACAGGGAACAAGGGATGAGCCTCCTAACCCGTTCACTTAGATCAGAAAATATATCGGTGACCGAGAAAATGAAATCAGGTTAATGCCATTTTTCTGGTCAATTCTTGGGAGAGTTGGGTATAAAAAAAGCGCAGTTATTATTTCACAGAAATAAACAGGTGTGGGTGGTTAGAGACACGAGAGAAACAAGATGTGGGACGACTAACAAAGTGAGGAACAAGAATAAAATGTTATACGTTTCCTTTCAATTATAGAAATACTAGCAGTATAGCCCGGCGTTGCTCGGGTGTAATGAAAGCTTTAAAACTAATCCATGGTCCTGGAGCTCAGACTCAGCCTAAAGAATATTTGTATGAAGTTTTGTGAGAATCGGATAAAAATTTGGATTTGTATAAAGGACATACAGACAGACAGATAAACAGACACACACGCAAATATCTTGCCTTATATATATATATATATATATATATATATATATATATATATATATATATATATATTTATATGTATTACCGATTTTCTGCACTATTGTAAGAACTGCAACCTTAAAACTTCTGAATATCGTTTCTTATGTCTTTGTCTATGAGTGTATCAAATTTGATTAAAATCGGAGGACTCCTTCTATAACCCGATTTTTTCGATTATCGATTTTCGATATTTATCGGGGGTACTTCGACACAAAACCTAGCTAAGAACACTCCCAGACGCTTATAGTACAACTGTGTAAATTTTCAAGAAAATCGGTTCAGCCGTTTCGGAGTCTATAGGTAACGGACACACACACACAC
Organism: Ascarosepion bandense; assembly: GCA_037127315.1. NCBI lineage: Eukaryota > Metazoa > Mollusca > Cephalopoda > Sepiida > Sepiidae > Ascarosepion > Ascarosepion bandense. The sequence goes on from JBBBDQ010000926.1 coordinate 1,741,757, forward strand.
ACACACACACACACACACACACACACACACACAGAGTCAAAGTTCCATTTATAAATGAGTTTAGATTATCAAGTAATTACTTTCGTCCCTGCTTAAAAAAATTGCACACCTGGAAACAATAAAAAAAAAAAATTAAAAAAAGAAAAAGGAAAAAGTTATTTTCAGATGTACTGAAAAGAACTATAACATCATATCATAAATTTTACAGGCAGATGTCAATGTTTGTTGCTTCGCAAAATCCGACCGATATATTCTTCGTTCTTCTCATACTGTCGAGAGTTCTGAGATGCGGTTTTTAATTAATCTCCACATTTTTTCGGGCTAATATCTTCATATGTGTTTTTTTATTCTTAAGGAACACTGTGGGCTTTTGATGGATTCTATATTTTAGTTTAAGATATGGAAAAAATAACATTAACTCGAATTTGAAACGTGTGAAATACGGAAGGTTTCGGACTAAGTGTTGCATTAAAAAGTAACAAAATTAAAAGGAGAATTAAATGCGATTTTTATCTAAAAACAAAAGAATAATACCTAGATCTTAGTCACAGTTAAAGAGTTAATTAAAACGAGTTAGAAAGAGAGATTTCGACTGCATCATGTGTGCTGGTAAGCTCCCCAAGGTGTAGCTATACACTAAAATATTACCGTCGTCATATGAATAGCCTTACAGAGTTCATCAAGCTTTAACTATTAAAGTCATAAATATTTCCCGTTTTTCTTTATCAAAATTATTCTTAAGAAATTATTTATTTAATTGTATATTCGCCATTAATTACAATGATTTCTTGTCACTTGTTAGCTTTTCTATAGCTTTTGAGTGAAATACCCAGATTTTGATGTGAAAAGGTTTCAAGCGATTTGAAAAGGTGATAATCAGTTGGTGGAAGGTCGGATGAATATGACCAGCCGAGTTCCAAAATATGGCTGGGAAGGTAAGAACAAAAAAGTCGAATTTCCAGATATGGCAGTTGAAGTAGGAACAGACCGGCCGAGTTCCAAAATATGGCGCGTGAGGTGGGAACAGACCAATTGAGTTTTTAAAAATGTCGGATGAGGTAGGAACAAACAAACCTAGTTCCCAAATATGGCTGCTCAGATAGGAACAGACACGCCGATTTCCCAACTATGGCGAGTAAAGTAGGAACAGACGAGCCGATTTATAAAATATGGCGGCTGAGGAAGGAACAGACAAGCCAAATTCCGAAATATGGTGGGTGAGGTAGAAAAACAAAAACAAAAAAAAACAAAAAAAAAACAGCGGAGTTATAAAATATGGCGCGTGAGGTAGGAACAGACCAGCGGAGTTCCCAAATTGTTTCCTGTGTTATTCTTGTTGTATGCGGATTTGTGTTGTGACGAGGAATAATATTGACGAGCCTGGGGCATTTTTTAGTCATACATTTATGGATACGTTGCAGCTTCTGGAACCATAATGTACTTTTAATGTTTCATTGTGGTTGAAGAAGTAGAAATTAATAATACCCTGACGATTCCATAAACTTACATCTTCTTTTTATGAACCTTAGCTTTTGGTGTCGCTTGTGGCGATTCACTTCATCAATCAACTTCCTTTTAGGTTGAACATAGTTACACACGACCGATTTTTCCTCATACGCTGTGATATATTTGAGGAACGGTTAGTTAGAATACGTTCGTCATTATAGTTGGGTTGTTCATCTTGATGCCAACGGTACATTCTATCTTTTTGTGACTGCTATCAACACTGTGTCATCGGCATATCTAATATTGTCGAGATTGTAGCTACCAATAATGAACCCTGATAGGACTTTTAATTCTCCCAGGATCGCCTCGCTGTACAGATTTAATAAATCAGTTGTAGAGTCACATACATGTATTTCCTACTTTTAGATATTTACTGATGCAAGTATATACGCAGTTTGCATTCAGTATAGGTTCTTGATTATTCTAATATCTTTCTAAAGTTATTTTGTTGACGAGGATGTGAATATACATCGAAATGTAACCACTTTTAATTTAATAACAGTTACTTTATGTTTTAATTTAAACAGAAACAGCAACAAGTTTCGGAATTTTCTGTTTCTCGAAGAACTTTTGAAAAAAAATCCCTGGTAGCTAAGGCAATGGACAAGTTCCATTCTACTCGTTTGTTTCTAAAGAGTGTCTCAACTCTACCATATTGATTTTTTACTTCTTAAAACAACCTTTTTTTTCTCTTTCATTAAAGGCCAACGCTGTTTCTCGGTGTAAAGAAAAAGGAGAAAGTGTTTATTATAAACTGAATCTGACAGGTACGTCAAAAGAATCTCATAGAAGAATTATATAACAAGATATAAACTTTCTTACAAATTCATTCCATTATCAACTCCACCCACACATTTACACGTGCGAGCACACTCGCATACATGCTAACCGTAGAGACTGTTTTGGCTTCATGATTTGTAATTCAATATATATATATATATATATATATATATATATATATATTCAGTAAAATGAATTAGAGAACCCTGGCTATTGGGCGCGTATAATGATAATATACACGCTAAAAGTTTGCCTTCTTCTACCGAACGCCCATAGCCCAGAGGTAGAACCGCCGACTGACGCCAATTCGGTCGGGTTTCAATCCTGGGTTAAAAAGCAATCGGAGTTTAACCGTACTGATAAGCTGTGATACAGCGAAACAGATCTGTCTGCGGATGACTATATATATATATATATATATATATATATATTCAATACCGGGTATAATTATTAGGCCACCCTAGTGTTTAAAAAATGATGTAATTCATACTATTTTTTAGTATTTATTGACAAGTGAATAATTGTAAATGAAAATAGAATGTTCTTTTTTTGTTAATACTGCACAATAACATGTGCATCAAATGAATTTATAAATATTTAATAGTTACCTAAATTGCACTTTCATCAATGAAAGAATGAAGAAAATTTAGGGTGATTCGGACGAGTTCATCTTTGCTTCCTTGCCTTGTAAAATTTTGCAAAGTAATAACAAAAGAACCATTCTATTTTCATTTGGCAATAAATACTAAAAATAGTATGAAATACATCATTTAAAAAAAAAGAAAAAAAAGCTGGGGTTGGCCTAATAATTATGGCCGGTAGTGTGTGTATGTATATATATATATATATATATTAGTCATCCACATGGAAGCCTGTTTCGCATTCATCAGTGTGGCTAAACACCATATCCACTTGCTGGGATCGAAACTCGACCGATTAGGTGTCAGGTGGAGTCGTT